>JAKUCV010004210.1:0-86875 GCA_028386065.3 Turnera subulata
CCCTCTTAGCTTGTTTAGGATTACAATTTTGATATAAAATTATGCATCAAATTCGATAAGATTGTCTAATATTTCTAGGTGTGTCATTAGTTAAGACACTTTGCTAAGTTAGAAAGCTTTTGATGGGTGAAAAATTTAATGAGTACAATTAGTACATATATGGTAACTTTGATCTCATTATTGGCTTGTCATATTAAACTTTTTGGAGAATCTGGCTTGTCATATTATATTAAACCTATTCTATGGTTGATTGATTATTGCAGATAGGCACAGTTGCTTATCATCTTTCAGTGTTGAAAGAATTATTTCCTGATGCTCTCTTCTCTGGTATCGGCGGTGCAGAAGTTGCTCTTCACCAGCTCAGCATTCCCTTGAAGACTGTGGTATCAGTTGAGATTTCTGAAGGGAACAGAGCTATATTGAGGTGTTGGTGGGAGCAAACAAATCATAAAGGAAATCTGGTCCATATTGACGATGTGAGGCAACTAAATACCCCCGCCTAGAGGAGCTGATGGACATTTATGGTAGCTTTGATCTCATTGTTGGCGGTAGTCCCTGTAATAATCTTGCAGGTGGCAATAGACACTACCGTGATGGGTTAGAGGGCAAAGAGTCATCTCTTTTTTATGATTACATTCATATTATTGATGACGTAAAAAAACTGTTGGCTAGGAAACGAAATAGCTGATATGCATGTGCGATGCACATGATATAATAACACGCAATTTAAATATTATTATTAATATCAAAATTATTATAAAAATAGAATTATTTTTAGTATTTTTGGCTATTTCGTTGAGTACATGCTTTTATATGTAGAGTTTTTTTTTTATTCGTTATTTGAGTTAGTGCTTTTATAGTATATAGAAACTACATGTCATTCATTATTGTATGACATGTCGTTTTAATTAAATAAGAATATGATTTTTTTTTGAAAAAAATAAGAATAAGATATCAATTTGTTATTATTGTTATTAAGTAGGGTTATTTAAGTATTTTCGGCTGTTTCGCTGTCTTCATGTTTTTATGTATAGTATAGATTGGTGGGAGCAAACAAATCATAAAGGAATTCTGGTCCATATTGACGATGTGAGGCAACTTAATACCCCCGCCTAGAGGAGCTGATGGACATTTATGGTAGCTTTGATCTCATTGTTGGCGGTAGTGAAACACCCTGACCCAAATTTACCCTACATACAGTATTTACCGAACAACAGTGCCGACACGTGGCACAAACAGTAAATACATCAAGAAATCCGGCCCAACGGCCCAATGTCAATATCATAACACCCGACTTCGGGAATCTCAATAACAACATTAGCATAGCGGAAGCATTTATAATCTTATAAACAACATATGCAAAACTCCAATTGCAAATTAATGGATCTGAGTCCTGCCCGAGGGTACACAGCAGCCTGCCCGTACGTTCCTGTACCACAAACAACTCTTCCTACGGGATGAAACCCCGCAGGCGAGGGGTGAGTCCAAAGTGCTCACCGACGAAGGATAAATAGAGATATGTAGTCAACCATGATACTTTCGAAGTAAACACAGACAAATACAACACAACGATTCTACCAAAACATAACTGAGCCAAGACCAAAAGAATATTTATTATTATTACCAATTTTATCTTCCGGGCCCCGTCACTGGACAAGCTAGGGTCGTACCTGGTTATTAACTAATTCCGGATGTCAGGCCAAAACACAATCCGGGATCAACATCCCAACCACAACCAATCCGGGATCAACATCCCAATATCCAAATCATCCGGGATCAACATCTCAATATCCAAATCATCCGGGATCAACATCCCAATATCCAAACCAAACCGGCCATGAAACCACATAACTAGCCTCTAACCATCTAGTCGTACCACTACTTTCCACGTGACAATTAAATCGTCATCTCAATTTCAGTCCAATTCCATTTCCAGTACTCATTATTCTTTCCTCAATTATCCACATTGACCAGTTCATCATTATTCTCTACACAATATCACAAATCCAATATCACAGTCTAACATCAACAACAACAACAACATCATAGCAGAAAATCAACCAATAATAATCATCTCAGCAGTTCAATCAAGCAACAAAACAAACACAGTATTATGGGCACATATCAAAGGTTATCCATCCTCACCTGATGTGTCTCTGGAACAGCTATCCGGTCAAACCTCGATACCCTATATGTATATATAGGAACACAATAATCACTTATAATGCACAACAAAAATGATTATGCATGATACCGGTTTAACATTTATTAGACGGCTTTTCTGTTCATTTTAGTATCTCCATAATTATCTTATTACCAAACAGTTCTTCCAACTTGGTGGTAATTAATTTATTCCAATGGTTATATCAAGTATACTTGATTTAAATCAAAAACCGAAACCGAGCGCCCAAGCCGATATCCCGTCCCTTAGGTCGCTTAGGACATGAAAACATGTATATACACAAATACGTTGTATAAATTATATTTGGTAAATATATCGAAGTAAATAATATTTCATAAGTACTTATCCCTGATAAAATGATGATAATAATAACCATATATACGCTTAGTAAGAAATGATTATAAAATAGTGGTAACGATAAATACGTCTAAATAGTATATGAATAATAAATATCCGATAATTAAACCGTTAAATATGAAATACCCCCATTGGTAAAGAGGTTAACATAGCTGATATACGGTATAAAATAATTTTAACATGATATATAAAATACATATATGTAGAGTATAGATAACGATAATATTACCATAGCTCGATAAAATACAACGGTTATTAATAATATAACAATCCAAAACTTGTACATATTAAGTAGTTAGATTTAACATATAACAAAATCATTGGGCGAACATATTATAATTGTTAATAAATTGATATTTCAAAATAATATTACAGTTAATAAAATATTTCTTGATAAATTTATAAAATATAATTTAGCCTTAAAATAAATTTTGTACGGGTTATATGTAAGAATAAAATCGGTAGAAATAATTGTTATGAAACTATTATTAATTTAATCCAAAATAAACTCATATATATTTATAGCCAATAATATAAATTACGATCTTTTATTATTTAGCCGATGAAAATATAGGTAGTAGTAATATTTATATAAGATTGAAATTGATAAATAAATAAGGTATGGGCCTATTATCATTTAGCCCAGAGGAACGGTAATTAAACGTATTAGAAACGTAATAATATAATTGAGAAATTAAGCCCAGGGGACCTTCACTTGCGTTTAGTCCATCGGAGAAAATAATAAACAACTTCGAATTAATGACGCAATTAAATTAAATAATATGGCCTTTTATTGTAATTAGCCCAATAAAATAAATAAAATCGAAAATTAAATTCAATGGGCCTTTTACGAGCCCAGGTAAAAGTAAATAAAATTAAAACCGGAAATTAGAGTGCTATGGGCCTTTTTAATAACCCAGTCGGAAGATTAAGTAAAAGGATAACATAAATAAGTGCATAAAATTAGATAAAAGCATAATTAAATAAAAACATAAAAGCATAATTAAAATAAATAAAGCATAAATTAGATTGCATAAAATAAATTCATTGATTAATATTAACTAAGTTAACTAATCGTTTAATATCGTTCGGGTCCGTTTAATATCGTTCGGGTTCGTTAATATCGTTCAAGTACGATAAAGATGCATGAAGGGTCCAAGGCTCGGGTTTTACCAAAGGTTTATTTTCGGGTCTGCCGGAAAATTCCCGGGACACCGGAGACTCGCCGGATTCCGGACGCTACTGTTCAGAGTAGCTCCAAAACTTCTTTTGTTACTGTTCATCGCCTAACAGAAGACCAAACCCGCAGTACCAAACAACAATCCGACCCCTAACGAGCACACCATCCCCCACGGCCATGCACCAGTGACGGGAACACCGCCACAGTCACGTCCAGCACCCAAATCACCACAACCCACAACCACAGCATCACCATCAATGTCATACCCACTCGTACCCACCTTGGCAACATCCAAACGCAGACCCACAAAGCAGCCAAGACCCGGTTAACAACAAGTCCACAAAAGGAAGAAAACAAGGTTAGAATAGGAGAGAAGAGAGGAGGAGGGACGGCGACTCTCTTACCCACTAGTGAGTAGCTCAACGGAGACGGGGAAGAGGAAAGAAGGATCGGCCACCACTCATCGACGACGTTGTCATGCGATCACGACTGCAAGAGGCATCAGCTCACACGGGGAGACACGGCGATGAGGAGGAAAGCCGGGTCGACTATGGTGGTTGGGCAGCGATTTTAGTGAAGAGGAAGAGAGAGAGAGGTGGTGACAAGGTTTGATTGCAGTCAGTGGCGGATCCTTTGCCTCGGTAGGGATCGAGAATGGAGACAGAGGTGGTGGTGTGGCCGGCGGTGGCGAGGGGAGGAAGGAAGATGAGGGCAGGAGAAAGAAAACAAGAGGGAGAGAGGAGCCGGTGAGAATTTGAGCAGAGAGGAGTGGAAAGTGAGGAAGAGAAAAGGGAAGAAAACAAAGAAAAATCAGAGAAGAAAAGATGGGGGAGGGGCCGACGTGAAGAAAAATGAGGAAGGAGAAAAGAAAGAAAAGAAAGGAAAAAGAAAGAAAATGGGCACAAAACGACGTGTTGTCGGGCAAGGAATTGTGCCCTGCCGACACACAAAACGACGTCGTTTTGGACGTCCTCAAGCCATGGTCAACAGCCCACAAGCCTTGGTCAAAACGCAGCTATGGTTGTGTTTTATGTTTTGGCTTCGCCAAACGTCGTATTGGGTTAAACGACCATGGGCCTTGTGTTCCATACTTAAATAAAATTTTTACTTTCAAAACAAAATATGATTTGAAAAGGCACTTTGCAAACTATTTAATATCAATAAAATCCATATTGAATTTCAAAAATAAATTTAAGTGCCAAGAATATATATCTCTTTAAATTTTATTTTTGTAATTTATTGGAATATAGGTACATAAATATATTGGCATAATAATAATAATAATAATAATAATAATAATAATAATAATAATAAGAAAATTTTGAGAGTAGTAAAAATAATAGTAGAAATAATGAAAATTGACTCGATTGGTAGAATTCTTGATTGACCGCGATAAAAATTTTATTAACCACTGTAAAAGTCAAAACAGCTTGGTAAAAATCACGAAAATTTTACCCGGGTTGTTACAGGTAGTCCCTGTAATGATCTTGCAGGTGGCAAGTCCCTGTCATAATCTTGCAGGTGGCAATAGACACTACCGTGGTGGATTAAAGGGCAAAGAGTCTTCTCTTTTTTATGATTTTTCATATTCTTGATGACGTAAAAAAACTGCTGGCTAGGAAACGAAATAGCTGATATGCATGTGCGATGCACATGATATAATAACACGCAATTTAAATATTATTATTAATATCAAAATTATTATAAAAATAGAATTATTTTCAGTATTTTCGGCTGTTTCGTTGAGTACATGCTTTTATATGTAGACTTTTTTTTTATTCGTTATTTGAGTTAGTGCTTTTATAGTATATAGAAACTACATGTCATTCATTATTGTATGACATGTCATTTTAATTAAATAAGAATAAGATTTTTTTTAGGAAAAAAATAAGAATAAGATATCAATTTGTTATTATTGTTATTAAGTAGGGTTATTTAAGTATTTTCGGTTGTTTCGCTATCTTCATGCTTTTATATATAGTATAGATAAGTTGTGTTAGTCTATTCCCACATTGAGGACAATATTTGGGTTTGGTCTTGAACTATTTATAATTAAAATTATAACATCAATTAAACAATTAAGAGAACTTACATGTGGCATTTGGCCTATTTGAACATATCATTATCAATTGAGATGATGAAGATCTTTCCTAGCATATTGACATAGAGCATTGTATTATATATTTTTTAAAACCAGAGCATTATACTAGATCTGGTTTATTTTGTGAAAATATTACTTCTAATGTCTTTTGTAAAAGATGTGTATGGAAGAGTTAAACCTCATATTTTTTCTTTTCAAATGCCAGGTCTAGTGAGGTATAAAGACTTATTATTACATTTCATCAGTGGCGGTGGCCCAGGGGCTGAGGGGGCCATGGCCCCTTGAGTTTTTAAACTTTCTATATAAGTCCTACTGTAATACGGTCCTTGAACTTTTAATTTTTTCATATAATTTCTATCGTAACATATATTTGGCCCTTCTTAAATTTTATTTTCTCACATAAATCCTTATTATTACACACAAAATGTTATATTGGTCCCCTCCAAGAATTATATCTAGCTCTGTCACTGATCATTTTGATGGCTGATTAGATTGCAATTCTTACGGTGACCCTAACAATGATGAGCTTAGTACTATGTTGACTAATGGATTATTGAACTATCATGTATGGAGTTTGGTGGAGTTGGGAGGGTTGATATGCAGTCTAGAAGAAGTTATAAAGAAAAGAATGAGCAAAGAGAAAAAAGAAAAAGGAAAGAAATCAAACAAAATTAGAGGGGATGGGAAAAAGTAAATAACAAATAAAACATGAAAAAAAGAAAATTTTAAGAATAAAAGATGCATTGAAGCCAAAAGGACGCTATTTTTGCGTACTATAGTAACAGTGTTATAACAAAATTGGCAATTTGATACTTTTAGAAAGTTAGATGAACAATTCATTCGAATAAAAAATTAAATTTTTGAAGTGATTTTATGCTAAAATTGAGGTGTGTAAATTGAAATTTAGCCTATCCAACCAATGTGTAAAGATTACCACAATAAGAAAGAAGAGAAAAAACAACTCATCCAACCAATGTGTTCTTTGTGGAGGATTTATTACCAAACTAGGCAACTACACGTGTTACACACGTATTTGTGTGCTGATTGATTTATACCGTGTTGCACACGGATATTTAGTGAATCTTACTAAAAGAGACAAAAGCAATTGAAAAGGTATTTCCTGCTCTAAAATGCGAATACTAAAATAGGAACAGTACAACTATATTGGGAGGATTTGAAAGCTGACCTTGAATCTCCTTGAAGGTTATGTTGTTTGCCTTGGGTTTTATTTCTTGATTGTGAATGAAGCACAAATTTTTGATTTTGTCCTGAAAATTCAGAAGTTTAACTATGCATAAGTAACCAATTCTCTAAAACAAGAAGCATAGTTTTGTTTAGTTGTGAAAAAAAAAGAGATTGCCTTAGTAATACGATCGCCATAGTGTGTGGTTTTCCACATTTTATAGCACAAAAATTGATTGTAACATTAAGTTGTAACATTAAATACATGTGACCTTTGGTTTTCAAGAAAAAATTCATAATTTGATGTATGGATGCATGCGACTCTTAATTTTCTGCATTTAATTTTTTTAAAGCTCAATTGTACCTTCTCATTACCCTTATGTTCCCTCCAGCAATTTACACACAAATAATTGATTTAGAATCAAATATAGAATATTAAAAGTTTTTTTGTTAAATTCACTAAACAATATATTAATTATGTTTTTGACAAAATTAATTGCCACATGTCAATCTTCAGAGAGCCACTTGTCAACACCAAATATTTAGGTCTCTAATTTAATATATTTATATAGATGAAGAGGTGTGGGCCAAACAACTATAATTGCTACGGCTAGACTACAACTAGCTTTAGTAGTAAAAATGATTTCTGTTTGCGCAATCGTGTATGATAAATTATAATTGGATGGTAGGATTAAAGAATCAATAAAAACGACTGTATCTTGTTTGATTCCAGTTTATGAAATACAGGATAGCCAGTAAAGATCCTATGCTTGTTGCTTGGTAGAAAACAAGATTGATGTCCCCTTACATAAATATTGTTAGTAGAGAAACACCCCTTCGACAAAGTTAGCATTTTTGAGACTTCTCAATGCACGAGAAATGAATGAAAAAAAAAAATAGGGAGCAAGGAAAGAAATGGAGTTGAAAGAAAGAACGCCATCAAATTAGTTTGAGGAGTTGAACATAGTGAAGGGGAGGAATTAGTGTAGCGTAGTGAAATAAATAGCTCTTCACGCTATGAATAAACGTCGGCTTCTTGCAAGTATGCGTTAGTAAAGCTAATGAAATCAAAACTTTAAGTGACTCCAATTCAAGTTAGTAAAGAGAGTTAAATGTTGAAAAAATGATTTTGAGATTTTCAGAAGAAAAAATAACTTAAACATATAAATTTCTAGTGTGCAAGAATTAAAACATACACTATTACTTCTACTTGATTTAGTGATATTTGATACAAAATTGAAAAATTGATTAAAAAAGACAAAAAGAATATAAATGTTTACTATTGAAGTTTTATAGAAACATGTATAATAATTAGATAAGATCATTTGGACATTTACAAAAATGTAATAGGAGAGGTCAAAAATATAATTACTTTCACTATAATGCAAAAATTAATGAAAAAATCAAGAAATTTGGCTACTATACTAAATTTGATTAATACTATACCTATATTAACCTCTAAAACAAATTCATGAAGCCAAATAGTAGCTTGTTTATTTGATTGAACCTTCCTACTAAAATGAAAATAGGTAACCAATTATTGTTGTTTTAATTTTTTTTATATACTCAAGTTGCTAGTTCGTTTTTATATAAAAATAAATAACTAATTATACAAAACAATCTCACCATATACAGTGTGCTTCCAAAAATCTAGTTTATTTTGGTAAATAATCTAGTTAATATATAGAAAATATTTATTTCAAGAACATTGTAGAAAGCAGAGATAATGCAAGGGCTAAAAAAAGAAAGAAATGGTAAAAATAATAAAAGGAAATCCAACAAAAACACAGTTTGGTATCTATTTTTTTCGCACAGTTTTTTTTATATCAAAGTCTAAACACAGTTTGGTAGGATAGAGTTGCCTTAATTGTCATATTTTAAGAAACAAGGACTCCAACTACACACCAAAAACCCTGCGAGCCGACGCTCTGTCTCGATGTGGAAAGGTATGGTCTGAAAACTATCAAAATTCAAATATTTTAAACATATAAATGTTTAGTGTGAAAGAATTAAAACTTACACTATTACCTCTACTTGATTTAGTGATATTTGATACAAAATTGAAAAATTGATTAAAAAAGATAAAAGGATTATAAATGTTTACTATTGAAGTTTTATAGAAACATGTATAATAATTAGATAAGATCACTTGGACATTTACAAAAATGTAATAGGAGAGGTCAAAAATATAATTACTTTGACTATAATGAAAAAATTAATGAAAAAATCAAGAAATTTGGCTACTATATTAAATTTGATTAATACTATACCTATATTAACCTCTAAAACAAATTCATGAAGCCAAATAGTAGCTTGTTTATTTGATTGAACCTTCCTACTAAAACGAAAATAGGTAACCAATCATTATTGTTTTAAGTTTTTTTTATATACTCAAGTTGCCAGTTCGTTTTTATATAAAAATAAATAAGTAATTATAAAAAATAATCTCACCATATATAGTGTGCTCCCAAAAATCTAGTTTGTTTTGGTAAATAATCTAGTTAATATATAAAAAATATTTATTTCAAGAACAATGTAGAAAGCAGGGATAATAAAAGGGCTAAAAAGAGAAAGAAATGGTAAAAATAATAAAAGGAAATCCAACAAAAACATAGTTTGGTATCTATTGTTTTCGTTGACACAGTTTTTTTTTTATATCAAAGTCGAAACACACAGTTTGGTAGGATAGAGTTGCCATAATTGTCATATTTTAAGAAACAAGGACTCCAACAGCACACCGAAAATCCTGCGAGCCGACCCTTTGTCTGCAATTAGAAAGGTATGGTCTGAAAACTATCAAAATTCAAATCTTTTAAACATATAAATGTTTAGTGTGAAAGAATTAAAACTTACACTATTACTTCTACTTGATTTAGTGATATTTATACAAAATTGAAAAATTGATTAAAAAAGACAAAAGGAATATAGATGTTTACTATTGAAGTTTTAAAGAAACATGTATAATAATTAGATAAGATCATTTGGACATAATATAATAGGAGAGGTTAAAAATATAATTACTTTGACTATAATGCAAAAGTTAATGAAAAAATCAAGAAATTTGGCTACTATATTAAATTTGATTAATACTATACCTATATTAACCTCTAAAACAAATTCATGAAGCCAAATAGTAGCTTGTTTATTTGATTGAACCTTCCTACTAAAATGAAAATAGGTAACCAATTATTATTGTTTTAAGTTTTTTTTATATACTCAAGTTGCTAGTTCGTTTTTATATAAAAATAAATAACTAATTATACAAAATAATCTCACCATATACAGTGTGCTCCCAATCTAGTTTGTTTTGGCAAATAATCTAGTTAATATATAGAAAATATTTATTTCAAGAACATTGTAGAAAGCAGAGATAATAAAAGGGCTAAAAAAAGAAAGAAATGGTAAAAATAATAAAAGGAAATCCAATAAAAACACTGTAACAGCCCGGGTAAAAATTTGGTATTTTTATCGGGACTGTAAAAGTCGTTATACAGTGATTTACCTTTGAATTTAATCTTGGGTAATTAATTCAAGGTAAATTGGGCGTCGTTTTTCCCGCGCTCGGGATTTTTCCGTGGATTTTACGGACCAAAGTTGGTATTTTTCGGGTCTCAAAATTCTCAGAAAAATCACAACGGAATATAACTAAGGGGTTATGCAGTTATTTTCTGGTCCGGTCTGGACACGACCCTACATTAATGAGTCGCCTCAATAATGCAAGGCGGCGCCACCTTTGCTGCTGTGCACAGAAATATTAAAAAGAAAGAAGAGGAGAAGAAAAAGAAAAGGAGAAAAAAAAGAGAGAAAAGAAAAAAAAGAGAGAGAGAGAGAGAGAAGAAAAAAGAAAAAAGAAAGGAAGAAAAAGAAAAAGAAAAAAAACACACCCACACCACCTCTGCAGACCACCACCCGAGAACCACCAGCAGCCGCCATCTCCTCTCCCTCGCTCGCTGCTGCCAGCCACCACCGATGCGTCTCCTTCTCCACCCGACGCTCGGTGACGAGTTCGTCTCTGCCGACGAAAGACTGCAGCCACACCCGACAGCACGCCGACGTCGCCTCCTTCCTCACACCTGCAGGGAGCCCGCGCCATTGTCCTCCCCACGTCGCGCCGCTCCCGAGCTCCTCCTCCCTGCACCTCGTCGTCGTCCTTCCGCCGCACGCAGCGCCCTAACTCACAGCTTCAAGTCACGCTGCCGTTCTCGGATCCAAGCCTGCAACCGCACCGCGCCACCCTCGCCTCGCCGGTGGCCGTCCACGTCTTCCCTCCTCGTGTAGCTGGACCATGTTTCACCTCGCTCTACCGCCGCACTGACGTCATCGTTCCACCTAGGTAAGCAGCCGCGCTTGGGTGGAAGAAGATCCATAGTGGACCATGGTCTGCTGGGTGTTAGATACAGAAGGCTTAAGCTAGGGGGGGGGGTGAATAGCTTATGACCTAAAAACGAAAATATTTGCAGGAAGTAAATGCGGAATTGAAAGATTGAAGGACACAAGGATTTTTATACTGGTTCACACACAACTAATTTGTGGCTAATCCAGTCCTTCAGGGCTCACTTGAAGATTCTATCCAGTGTTAAGCTTACAGGTGCTTAACAAACCGTTTACAACCTGAGAGTTCAAGTCACATGAACCTTAACACTCTTGCTTGAAGATACCTCACTTCAAGACTTCCTAGGAATTCTAATCACAAGAATCCTATACTTGCTTAAGGATGCCACACCTTAAGACTTCTCTCAAGGGAACAATCCTCCTTTATAGTGTATTAACAACACTACAAATCTCTCAAACAAAACTCTCTAATAGAGTGGGTATGGGTACAAATGAAAGCTCAAAGGAACAACTCTGAAATCTCACAAGTTATAGCTCAAAAATTGGTTGAATGATTTTTAATTGAATGCTTGAATGTATGAGGAGTTGATCAATCTGAAAGAGAGGTTTAAAGCCTCTATTTATAGCCTCAAAAGTGCATATAATCGTTGGGGACAAATCTGAACACCTTTATACAAAGATAGCATGTTTGCTGAAAAGGATGTTTGATTCTAACGGCACAACATCGATGTTGGTTATCACAACATCGATGTTTAGCCGTTGGATTTGAATAATTGAGCCAACGACTAGTATAACATCGATGTTTGTTTTCTCAACATCGATGTTTTAAGGCCCAACATCGATGTTCGCTGATCCAACATCGATGTTTTGGCGCTTCGCAAAAATTATGTTTGAAAACAATTGTCACAACATCGATGTTGAGAAGCCAACATCGATGTTTTGGCACTTCTGCCAAATTTTGGAAATACTTGAAAAAGCACAACATCGATGTTTGAAAGCAACATCGATGTTTTGGCACTTCTGCCAAATCTTGAGAAGACTTGAAAACATAGAACATCGATGTTTTGGACACAACATCGATGTTGCTTGATAGAACATCGATGTTTTGAACACAACATCGATGTTCTTGAGCCACGACAAAAGTTATGATGTATTCAAATGCAATAACATCGATGTTGAACATAGAACATCGATGTTTAGGGCTCAAGGAACAATTTTATGACATATATGATTAATGAATGCATGAAGGAAAAACGATTTTTGGTTTGAGCTAATAACTTGGAAGATTTGAGTTACCATTTACAAGAAGTTCCTATAGATAATTCCTATAGCTCTTCATCCTTGTTGCTTCAATCCTTGTACTCCTTTCACTTTAGACTTTTGCTTCTTTTATTGGTTTTTTTTGCTTCAAAGGTTGTCATCAATTGAGCTATGGTTGGTTTGTCATTATCAAAACCCTGAAATGAGACAATGAAGCATGAGTTCTAACACTGGGTCCAAGGTGGCGGGCTTGGACTCGGGCCTGTTGTTTTGGGCCTGAGACTTTGGACATTAGTGGGTATGTTTGAACCTGTTAGACTTAATTCTTGGGCTTGGTTTGATTTATGTACATTGGCCAGTCCGGATTTTACTAACAAAAAAAAAATGCATAAAATTCACATAATTGTAGGTTCTGAAAAAAATAAGTATCTGGCATACTACTTTTGAAAAAAAATTATGGTAAATATTCTGGATATAGAATGAAAAATATTTCCTGGGGATAAATGGATATGATTAATTTTGGGAGAACTTATATTATGGAAATCAATTCTTTTGAGAAGAATTTATGACATAGAAAGTAGTTATTACTTGAAAAATATTTTGGAAAGGATATTACTAAGGTATGATACCGGAATAATAACCAGATATATATGTATGATATAATTAATTCGTGGAGAAAGGAAATAAATAAAATTTTGAAGATAATATTTCTACGAGAATATTAATCGGGTATGGATAACAACATAACGATCATATGCATATCATGTTACTGTGCATTTGTGTGACTGTATACTTGTTATCAATTATGTATAGGACTCGATAACGTGAACGAGCATGTGGAACCGGAACCAAAAGAAGAGTTTCTGGAGGAATTTATCGGCTAAGGTGAGGATAAGTAAATATTTATATACTGCCCGTGATATCAAGTTGCTGTTTGTTCACTGTGTATGATGTTTGCTGGTATGGTACCACACTTGTGGTTGTGAATGGTTGTTGTGATAAGTATTGATTGTTGTTGATGTTGATGATGTTAGTGATGATAAATTTACCGTTGTTGTTATTGTTTGTGAGATTGACATGATTTGAGTACCGGAATATTCTTATGTGGAATCTGATGGTTAAGTGGTATTATTTATTATCCGGACGAGCGGAGAGGCTGCGAGCCTGCTCGGGATAATGAGTTGATGGTTGGTTAACAGTATTGTGGTATCAAGACTAAGATAGTAATATTAATAAAATGGAAACACTTAGACATCTAGTAAGTCACAGTTAAATGTTAGAACAACCAGATGGTAGCCTTTTATTTTATAGTGCTGGGGGAGAGTGTGCTTGGGGTCTGCTCCCTGTCTGTACCAATTATTATTTTAGGCGCTGGGGGAGAGTGTGCTTGGGATCTGCTCCCTGCCTGTGCCAGTTATTATGTGGAGGTACCAGGGCGGGGTCCACGGGCTAGCTACCTTGACTACCAGGCAACGGCAACCATTTAACTTGTGATAGGGGCCCTGACAATAAAATTGGAATAACGTGTCTAGAATCACAAGTGTGTTATTTAAGGTTCGTGAGAACCTTAGTTAATTGTTGGTGATGTGACTTGGAAATTTACGGTTGCTTGTATATGTATATTTGCTTATGGGTTTTACCCGGTGAGCACTTCAGACTCACCCCTCACCTGCGGGCTTTCATCCCGTAGGTTGAGTTATTTGTGGTTCAGGTATGATGCATTCCAGACAGGCTGCGGCGCTATCCCTCAGACAGGACTCGGATCCATTAGTTTGCATCTGGTTTTGCATATGATGATATTGAGTTAAATGCTTCTGCTGTGCTATATTTTGGGTCCCCGGGTTTGGGGGACATGTTTTGATGTTGGGCCGATGGGCCAGATTTTTGATGTTTGTGACGTGACATTGGGCCGTTGGGCCGGTTTCTTTGATTTATTCATTGATATTTTCTTTACGTCATTGGGCTGTATTTTGTGTTATATTTACTGTTGTACAGTTCCGGCACGTGTTTACTGAGACTGGTAAATACGGGTCGGGGCGTTTCATTTTTGGTAGCGGAGCGGGCGTTAGGTCTTGTTGGGTAGTCCTTGTGTGTATGTTGTTTGCATAGTTCGCTCCATTTGTTTATTATTTTATATCATTTAGTTAGCACATTATGGATCTAGTCGAGGGACGCCAACTTGCCACAGAACATTCACATAAGAGGTAATTGGTGCCATAAATATGCAGAAACATAAATATTATTAATATTACTAATATTATTATTTCATTGATATTATTATAAAAACATTCATCTTCTCGGTACAACATTGACCCTGAAGCTATTGGGGTCATTGGTAATGTTGACCCTGATGCTGTCGTTCCATGACAACCGCTTGCCGCCTGTGTTGTTCTGGCCAGGAAGCTCGAACCGGTTTGCTGGAGGGAACCAAAGTGGGATGACACCGTGATCGTCTTCAAGCTACCACTGGGTCTCCGTGAGAAGAACCATGTCAGGCTTGTACTGGTTCTTCAGGTCCCTCAGGGTATGCGAGAACTCCTGGGAATGCCTACCGATTCCTCTGCAGTTCGACACCAGTAGTCGGGCCTTCGGCCAAGTTGGGGGTAACCGAGTCACTCTGGGCATGCTCTGGGCAGTCATCGATAGCTCGTAGTAGGTACCTTGGTCCAGGAAATGGCAAGTGGGCTCTAGGTTGAATTCCTGAAGTCTTTCAAAAATGAAAAACATGATGAAATTGGCCGAGCCATAGAAGGAGGTCCTCAGGGTGCCTTGGTCCTCTAGGAAGAACGTCTCTTCTATGGGAGTGACGAAGAACCTCGACGAGTAGAGTTCGTCGACGAAGACCAGACGAGGCATCTTGCCGAGCTCATTCGGTAGTTCCTCTGGACGTTCGTTGATCAGGCTGTAGACCAGCCAGTTTCTTCTGCAGAGGGAGACACCTTCGACGAAGAAGACAGACAATGGAGCAGGCATGTTGTCTCGACGCGTGGTGTTTTGTTTTCTGAACGTTGTGTTTTCTTTTGCCTGAGCGTTTTGTTGTCTTTTGGATGCTTTGTGGTTTTTGCTTTCTGTTGTTTTGCCTTTTATAGAAAAATGGGTACCTGTTTTTCAAAGTATAGACCCCACCTGTTCCCGGGGAAAAAAAAAGAGAGAAAAGAAGGTAAAGAAAAAAGAAAAAAGAAAAAGAAAAAGCAAAAGAAAAAGAAAAAGAAAATATAAAATAAAATATTTTTCGGGGATAGGAAAAGCAGATTCCCTTCACAAAACTCCAAACCGTTTTCATTCTTCAAGGTGTTGCTTTTTGAAAATTTTGTCGTTGCCTCATTTATTACTTCATCACTTTATATGTTTTTCGGGCTACAAACGCAAGTGTTTTTCCGCCCCTTTCCATCTCACAATTTTCTATCGCTCTGGCTATCTTGGCATTTCTTTTTATGGTTTTTCTATATTTTCTACATCTTTTATCACATGCATCTGTGACCGTTGTGGCTGGACTGATGGGACCAAACCTCGAGTAGAGTGCATGTGCGACAAGGTTACACCTGTTTGGACATCGTGGAGGGATACGAAATCTGGAAGACGTTTTTGGCTCATGCGGAGTTTGTGGACAAGTGGATAAAATTTCTTTCAAGGGACACAAGACGTTCTCGTGATCATCACCTTGCAAGTTAACAGACGTCACCGTTAGCTGTGCATGTCACGTTTCTCGGGATCGAGGATGTTTACGACCAATCTAGAGCGCCGAACATGAAAACATGTTTTGTTTTAACTTTTTTATGTTTTGGTTTTGTTAAACGAGTTTTTTTTTAGCCTCTCTATGTTTGATTTTATACCCTTATTGTTGATTTTTGTTCTGCTTTGAGATGTTGATTTTCTTTAAACATGAGATTTTCATAACTGTAAAAAGAGTTTTATTTTGAAAAAGAAAAGCTTGTTTTATTTATTTCATAAAAGTTTTACAATACAGAGAAGAAGTACTCTATTGAGTTACATGCTTCTCAAGGTCTTTTACAAGCTTTTGCATGTTCTTCATGTGAGGAAAGAGTTCCGCACACGCCAGTTCGATTTGCATCACCGCCGAGCTGACCTTCTTTAGTGAAGTGTTCAGCTGCGTCAGTGTCTGCTGTGGAGTGCTGCTTTCAGCCGTTGCTTTGCCCTTCCGATCATCAGCTTCTTTGCCAGCACGTTTCTTTCGCCGTCTTGGGGAGATGACCATGTGTTCTTTCAGACGGACGATGTTCGTCTTGAACCGCTTCTTGGGAGGTTCTTCATCGGAGCTTGTCGGGAAAGCAGTACCACCGATATAGCTGTTATCCTCGGAGTCTGAGGTGGTTCTTGTTCTTAGTGGAGAGTCCATGGCTGAGAGTGAGTTCACAGTTATAAGGTTCGGTTTATATAAGCGGAGGAGATGTCGCTTAAGGGTATAAGCGGTATCTCGCGTTGAGTTTGGACACCTGGCAGAGTGTGCCAGAAGCTTATCGTGGTAGGACCCAAAGATAAGACGACGGAATTTTGGGGACAAAATTCTTTTTAAGGTGGGTAGAATGTAACAATCCGGGTAAAAATTTTGTATTTTTATCGGGACTGTAAAAGTCGTTATACAGTGATTTACCTTTGAATTTAATCTTGGGTAATTAATTCAAGGTAAATCGGGCGTCGTTTTTTGTAACCGGGGTTTTTCTCGCACTCGGGATTTTTCTGTGGATTTTACGGACCGAAGTTGGTATTTTTCGGGTCTCGAAATCCTCAGAAAAATCACACCGGAAAATAACTAAGGGGGTATGCAGTTATTTTCTGGTCCGGTTTGGACACAACCCTGCATTATTGAGCCGCCTCAATAATGCAAGGCGGCGCCACCTTTGCTGCTGTGCACAGAAATATTAAAAAGAAAGAAGAGGAGAAGAAAAAGAAAAGGAGAAAAAAAAAGAGAGAAAAAAAAGAGAGAGAAGAAAAAAGAAAAAAGAAAGAAAGAAAAAGAAAAAGAAAAAGAAAAAGAAAAAGAAAAAGAAAAAAACACACCCACACCACCTCTGCCGACCACCACCCGAGAACCACCAGCAGCCGCCATCTCCCCTCCCTCGCTCGCTGCTGCCAGCCACCACCGTCGCGTCTCCATCTACACGTGACGCCCGGCGACGAGTTCGTCTCTGCCGACGAACGACTGCAATCGCACCCGACAGCACGCAGACGTCTCCTCCTTCCCCACACCTGCAGGGAGCCCGCGCCATCTTCCTCCCCACGTCGTGTCACTTCCGAGCTCCTCCTTCCTGCACCTCGCTGCCGTCCTTCCGCCGCACGCAGCGCCCGAACTCGCAGCTTCAAGTCACGCTGCCGTTCTCGGATCCAAGCCTGCAACCGCACCGCGCCACCCTCGCCTCGCCGGTGGCCATCCGCGTCTTCCCTCCTCGTGTAGCTGGACCGTGTTTCACCTCGCTCTACCGCCGCTCTGACGTCATCGTTCCGCCTAGGTAAGCAGTCGCGCTTGGGTGGAAGAAGATCCACAGTGGACCATGGTCTGTTGGGTCCAAGGTGGCGGGCTTGGACTCGGGCTTGAGACTTTGGACATTAGTGGGTATGTCTGAACCTGTTAGACTTAATTCTTGGGCTTGGTTTGATTTATGTACATTGGCCAGTCCGGATTTTATTAACGAAAAAAAATGCATAAAATTCATGTAGGTTCTGAAAAAAATAAGTATTTGACATACTACTTTTGAAAAAAAATTATGGTAAATATTGTGGATATAGAATGAAAAATATTTCCTAGGGATAAATGGATATGATTATTTTCGAGAGAACTTATATTATGGAAATCATTTTTTTTTAGAAGAATTTATGACATAGAAAGTAGTTATTACTTGAAAAATATTTTGGAAAGGATATTACTAAGGTATGATACCGGAATAATAATCGGAGATATATTTATGATATAATTAATTCGTGGAGAAAGGAAATACATAAAATTTTGAAGATAATATTTATACGAGAATATTAATCGGGTATGGATAACAACATAACGATCATATGCATATCATGTTACTATGCATTTGTGTGACTGCATACTTGTTATCAATTATGTATAGGACTCGATAACGTAAACGAGCACGTGGAACCGGAACCAAAAGAAGAGTTTCCGGAGGAATTTATCGGCTAAGGTGAGGATAAGTAAATATTTATATACTGCCCGTGATATCAAGTTGCTGTTTGTTCACTGTGTGTGATGTTTGCTGGTATGATACTACACTTGTGGTTGTGAATGGTTGTTGTGATAAGTATTGATTGTTATTGATGTTGATGATGCTAGTGATGAAAAATTTACCGTTGTTGTTGTTGTCTGTGAGATTGGCATGATTTGAGTACCGGAATATTCTTATGTGGAATCTGATGGTTAAGTGGTATTGTTTATTATCCGGACGAGCGGAGAGGCTGCGAGCCTGCTCGGGATAATGAGTTGATGGTTGGTTAACAGTATTGTGGTATCAAGACTAAAATAGTAATATTAATAAAATGAAAACACTTAGACATCTAGTAAGTCACAGTTAAATGTTGGAACAGCCAGATGGTAGTTTTTTATTTTATGGTGCTGGGGGAGAGTGTGCTTGGGGCCTGCTCCCTGTCTGTACTAATTATATTTAGGCGCTGGGGGAGAGTGTGCTTGGGGTCTGCTCCTTGTCTGTGCCAGTTATTGCGTGGAGGTACCAGGGCGGGGTCCACGGGCTAGCTAGCTTGACTACTAGGCGACGGCCACCATTTAACTTGTGATAGAGGCCCTGACTGTAAAATTGGAATAGCGTGTCTAGAATCACATGTGTGTTATTTAAGGTTCGTGAGAACCTTAGTTAATTGTTGGTGATGTGACTTGGAAATTTACGGTTGCTTGTATATGTATATTTGCTTATGGGTTTTACCCGGTGAGCACTTCGGACTCACCCCTCACCTGCGGGCTTTCATCCCATAGGTTGAGTTATTTGTGGTTCAGGTATGATGCATTCCAGACAAGCTGCGGCGTTATCCCTCGGACAGGACTCGGATCCATTAGTTTGCATCTGGTTTTGCATATGATGATATTGAGTTAAATGCTTCCGCTGTGCTATATTTTGGGTCCCCGGGTATGGGGGACATGTTTTGATGTTGGGTCGATGGGCCAGATTTTTGATGTTTGTGACGTGACATTGGGCCGTTGGGCCGGTTTCTTTGATTTATTCATTGATATTATCTTTGGATCATTGGGCTGTGTTTTGTGTTATATTTATAGTTGTACAATTCCGGCACGTGTTTACTGAGACTGGTAAATACGGGTCGGGGCGTTTCAAACACAGTTTGGTATTTATTTTTTTCGTTAGCACAGTTTTTTTTTATATCAAAGTCGAAACACACAGTTTGGTAGGATAGAGTTGTCTTAATTGTCATATTTTAAGAAACAAGGACTCCAGCAGCACACCAAAAACCCTGCGAGCCGACGCTTTGTCTGCATGTGGAAATGTATGGTCTGAAAACTATCAAAATTCAAATATTTTAAACATATAAATGTTTAGTGTGAAAGAATTAAAACTTGCACTATTACTTCTACTTGATTTAGTGATATTTGTACAAAATTGAAAAATTGATTAAAAAAGACAAAAAGAATATAGATGTTTACTATTGAAGTTTTATAGAAACATGTATAATAATTAGATAAGATCATTTGGACATTTACAAAAATGTAATAGGAGAGGTCAAAAATATAATTACTTTGACTATAATGAAAAAATTAATGAAAAAATCAAGAAATTTGGCTACTATATTAAATTTGATTAATACTTTACCTATATTAACCTCTAAAACAAATTCATGAAGCCAACTAGTAGCTTGTTTATTTGATTGAACCTTCCTACTAAAATGAAAATAGGTAACCAATTATTATTGTTTTAAGTTTTTTATATATACTCAAGTTGCCAGTTCGTTTTTATATAAAAATAAATAACTAATTATACAAAATAATCTCACCATATACAGTGTGCTCCCAAAAATCTAGTTTGTTTTGGTAAATAATCTAGTTAATATATAGAAAATATTTATTTCAAGAACATTGTAGAAAGCAGAGATAATAAAAGGGCTAAAAAAAAGAAAGAAATGTTAAAAATAATAAAAGGAAATAAAAAAAACACAGTTTGGTATCTATTTTTTTCATAACACAGTTTTTTTTATATCAAATTCGAAAACACAGTTGGGTAGGATAGAGTCTGTAACGACCCGGGTAAAATTTTCGTGATTTTTACCAAGCTGTTTTGACTTTTACGGTGGTTAATAAAATTTTATCACAGTTAATCAAGAATTTTGCCAATCCGGGTCAATTTTTCATTATTTTCACTATTATTTATACTACTCTCAAAATTGTTATTATTGTTACCATTATTATTATTATTTTCCAAATCAACATTAAGGTAATATTATTATTATTTTATTATGATATTTATGTTGCAATAATTTACCAATTATAATTTGAAAAGAAAAATTCATCTTTGAAGTTTATTTTGAAAGAATTTGAAAATATTGTTAATTATGCATTTGATTTACAAAGATTAAGTTAGAATGTCAAAACACAAAGTTCTGCGTAGTTTCGACCGATACGACGTAGTTTTGGCGAAGCCAAAACATAAAACACAACCATGGCTGCGTTTTGACCAAGGCTTTGAGAGTGTTGACTGGACATCACTGTAGACATCTAAATGACGTCGTTTTGAGAGCTGGCAAGGCAAAAATAATTGCCCGACAGCATCACGTTTCCCCTTCAATTATTTCTTTTCTTTCTCCCCATTTTTCTTCAGCTGCCGGCCCTCTTCTCTGTTTCTTCTTTGTTGTCATTAACTTTATCCTTCTTTATCTTCTCCTCCTGCTTCACCATTTTCTCACGCCCACCATTTCCTCTTCCTTCTTCCCCAACCCCTCTTTTCCCTCAGCCTCACCATCTTTTTCCTTTTCTTCCTCTTCTTTTCTGCCTTGCTCGCGTTCACCAACGAGGCAGGGAACCGTCGCCGTCCCTGCTCTCTCCCTTTCTCTCCTCTGCCTTCCCCAAGCAAGCCACTGCCTCTCCTCCCCTTCTCAAAACCGTCATCACCTCTTTCCTTCTCTTTACCTCCATCACCTGCATCACTCTCTTTCCCTGCCTTCATCATCTCGCCTCACCTTCCCCATCCTTTCTCCACGGAAAGCCAACCTGCTGTCCCCTAAACACCGATTCCACCTCCTCTACAACGCGGCACCGCCGTGATTGTTGCTCTGATCTCTTCCCTCCTCAAAACGGTCACCGCTGCAATAGAGCGCCACCGTCCCCTCTTTTCGCTTTCACCCCAGTTGCGACCGTCGCCGTCCCCGTGGCAGTGTGGGTAAGGCGCGACACTGATTCTTTTCCTCTTCCCGTCTTTCTTTTCTTTTCTTAACCCGAATTCTGCCAGTTAGCTAATCGGGTCTGGTTGTTTTTTTTGGCTGTGGGTCGGTTGTGGATTTAGGCGTCCATGGATGCGTGTGGGTGTGATGACGCCAATGGTGTTGTTGTGGTTGTGGGTTGTGGTGTTTTGGGTGCTAGAAGTGACTGTGTGGTGGTGTTCCGGTCACTGGAATATTGCTGTGGGTATGGCTCGTGTGTTGGTGTCCTTGGTGGTGGCCGGATGGTGGTGGAATTGGGTTGTTCTGCTGCTAGAGGAACAGTAGCAGAGTAGGCATTGCCATGTGAACAGTAACATGGCCGGAACCCGGGGAGCTCCCGTAGTCTTGGGAATTTTTCGACGAGGTCTCGGGTATCTTCCCACGAGACAGAACCGTTAACGGAATACCTTGGTAATTCCTTGGACTCGTTTTAACTTCCAAGAGCTCGGGTTTGGGCTCGGTGCACAAACGGACTAGGAAACGGGCCGACGTGCGGAGGCCCATGATACCCGTGACGTATGCTTTTGACGGACATAAAAGCGGACCCAAAGGACGTAATATATGATAATGGTTAATGATTTAATTTATGGATTAAAAATGATATCAATTTGGATTTAATTATGTACAAGTTTAATGAACATATATATATCCGAATGGAATTTATTTTATGGCCATATTATGTTTTATCATTACTATACTTTTAGAATAAACCGGACGTATGTTGTTTATTTTGTATTATTGGTTTGTCGAAATATTGCATATCTATTATATTATTATAATATTGGTTATATTATTTTCAACTAGTGATTCTACATTAATCAGTTACAATAATGTATGAATTTCATTCTATTTAAATATTAAATATCTGTTATATTACTTAATGAGCTATATTATTACTATTACTTTTAACTCTACTATGTTTATTTTCATTCTTTTGGTTAAAATAATATTAGACCTATACCTTATTTACAGATTTTATTCTTGTATATATATATATATATATATACGTATATCGTATTACGGTTATTTTCACTGGCTAAATAATATTGGGTTATAACTTGATTTAATTATCGATTATAGTTTTATAAAAATATACTTATTTATGTT
This sequence comes from Turnera subulata, assembly GCA_028386065.3. Taxonomy (NCBI): domain Eukaryota; kingdom Viridiplantae; phylum Streptophyta; class Magnoliopsida; order Malpighiales; family Passifloraceae; genus Turnera; species Turnera subulata. Next base: position 23,104 of record JAKUCV010004210.1, read on the forward strand.
TTACCTAAAATATAGATATATAAAAATATATGTTCTTGCCACAAACGACTACAAGGCCGAGGTGTCGACTTGGACGCTCGGTTCAGTTTTGATTTAAAATCAAGTATGTTTTGATATATTGGCTGGATATACTTAATCAGTTAATTGCCACCAAGTCGGATGAACTGTTTGGTAATAAGATAATTGTGGAGATAATGAAATGAACAGATGAGCCGTCTAAATACCGTTAAACCGACATCATGCATAATCATTCTGTTTGGGCATTATAAGTGATTATTGTGTTCCTATATATACATATTGGGTAACGAGGCTTAACCAGATGTCGGCTTCCGAGGAGTATCAGGTGAGGTTGCATATACGTCATTCCACCCGTGATAGTCGGGATGGTTGGTCTTGGAACTACATAGGTTCCATTGCATTTTATGGTTTATTGTTGTTGATATCTTTGTGATATTTGTTGTGAAAATTTGCACGTTGCTGAGATTGCTTTGATGGGCTGTGATATGATATGTTCATTTGCATGATGACTCATGATCATACCTTGGGAGGTTATCAGTCCTCAGTATATTCGGTTGACCGTGGTCGGCATAGGTTGCCGGTTTGCAGGTGTTAGTTGCTGTCGTTGGTCGTGGGTAGTCTAATGTTGTTGGCATCGGTTGCCAGTTGTCCTTTGTTTGTTGTCGGTTTCTTTTGATAATTGTCAGATGAGTATCACTTGTCGTTTTGAATCGGATATTGAGATATGTGGGTTGTCGGCTGTGGCCGACGGTTGGATGATTGATACTTATAAGGGTATGTCGATACCCAGAGATCGAGCTTAATGAGAATTGTTGTTGTGGTTACGAGTTGCTGTGGTGACTGTTGTTACCGTGTTGTGTTGTGATTCTACCCGGGGACCCGTTTGTGATATTGTTTGGGTATGGTCCGTGCAGGTTGCCGGCTACCCGGCGAGCGAGGCTCACGTGATTTTGAGATTGTTGGTTTTGGTACCGGGTTAGATGATCGGCAAGCATAGTAACGGTATGTTATCATACGATGAGGAACCTCTGTTGAGTATAGTCTGTCAGGACTAGAGTATGTATTATATAGTCTGTTGAGACTGGGTCGGTTACCCAATATGTAGTTGAGTTGAGGTGTCCTGGTCGGGCACTGGAGTATTGTACAATCTGAGAGGTGTTGGGTGGTCAGTGCATTGCATAGTCGATGGGGTGGACATTTGTATAGTCCGCATTGCTCTTTATGACTGTATTTGTATAGTGTTCTGTTCACTACTCGTATGCCGTATTGATGTGCTCTTGACTGTTAATATGCTATGTTGTTCATCATGGGTTATGTGTCGGTGAGATTATGGAGAATCTCACCCCTCACCTGCCCCATCGGCAGGCTATGTTGTTTTTTATGCAGGTATGCTTCATGGCAGGCTGCGGCATCTCCTCCGACGGATCTGGATCCATAGTTTTGCATCGAGTTGATTCATGCTTTTGCTGTGATTATTAAAAATTGCTTCCGCTGTGCTATTATTGTTATTGTACCCGAGATCGGGTGATTAATATTATCGTTGGGCCATTAGGCCGGATTTTCTGTTGTATTACACAGTTTGTGCCACGTGTCGGCACTGTTGTTCGATAAATACTATTTGTTGGGAAAATAGTAGTCGGGGTGTCTCAGAGTCGCCTTAATTGTCATATTTTAAGAAACAAGGACTCCAGCAGCACACCAAAAACCCTACCAGCCGACGCTTTGTCTCCCTGTGGAAAGTTATGGTCTGAAAACTATCAAAATTCAAATGTTTTAAACATAAAAATGTTTAGTGTGAAAAAATTAAAACTTACACTATTACTTCTACTTGATTTAGTGATATTTATACAAAATTGAAAAATTGATTAAAAAAGACAAAAGTAATATAGATGTTTACTATTGAAGTTTTATAGAAACATGTATAATAATTAGATAAGATCATTTGAAAATTTACAAAAATGTAATAGGAGAGGTCAAAAATATAATTACTTTGACTATAATGCAAAAATTAATGAAAAAATCAAGAAATTTGGCTACTATATTAAATTTGATTAATACTATACCTATATTAACCTCTAAAACAAATTCATGAAGCCAAATAGAGCTTGTTTATTTGATTGAACCTTCCTACTAAAATGAAAATAGGTAACCAATTATTATTGTTTTAAGTTTTTTTTTATATACTCAAATTGCCAGTTCGTTTTTATATAAAAATAAATAATTAATTATACAAAATAATCTCACCATATATCATGTGCTCCCAAAAATCTAGTTTGTTTTGGTAAATAATCTAGTTAATATGTAGAAAATATTTATTTGAAGAACATCGTAGAAAACAGAGATAATAAAAGGGCTAAGAAAAGGAAAAAATGGTAAAAATAATAAAAAGAAATCCAACAAAAACACAATTTGGGCTGAACCTGAAACCATGGCTACTAAGCAATCTAGCTAGTAATGGCTCAAATGTAGATTGGAAGATGCTATTTGCGGTTGCATGTTGGAAACTTTGGGCTTGGAGGAATAGTCTTGTCTTCAATGATGAGCTTATGGACTGTCTTACTGCAGCGCGACATATTGGTTTTATGGCAAAAAGCTTCACAGCGGCTTCATTCATGCCGAGCAAATGGCTGCGTGAATGTCGTCAACCAACACCAATGGACTACGAGTGGCAATGTCCTGGTGAAGGTTGCTGGAAATTGAATGTGGCAGGCATTTCGCACAAGGAGAATTGGGTAGGAGGAGTTTGCAGGAATGCTAGAGGTAAATGGGTTGCTGGATTTGTGCTACGCCAAGAATCTAAAGGTAGTGCCAAGGATGATCTTTTCTCTATCCTACATGGAATCCGTTTTGCCAAGAGCTTGAATCTTTCACAGGTTATCTTAGAAACCACTGCAGGTGCTGCTCTTGATTGGATTTCGGATAAAGTATTTTGGGATGAGGATTGCAATGAGATTATTGAGGAGATTAACTCTCTTAGAAGGGAGTCAGATCATATACAGCTAACCTTTGTAAACCAAGAGGCCAATAGGGTAGCTTGTTTAATGGCCAGGTTAGCTCCTTGCTTTTGTCAAGGGATGACCTCTTTTGTTTCCCCCCCTTCTGTAATTAATAGCCTCATTCTGGAGGATAGGGGTGCTGTAGATTGACGTCCCAACTGATGTATTTTGTGTACTGTTTCAATTAGTAATATATGGTTCATTTCCCGGTCGCAGACCAAAAAAATCGAAACACACAGTAAAATAGAATTGCTTTAATTATCATATTTTTAAGAAATAAGTACGCCAGCAGCACACCAAAAACCCTGCCAGCCGACGCTTTGTCCGCATATGGAAAGGGATGGTCTGGAAGCTATGGCAATTCAAATATTTTGCGCCTCTCTCTCCCTCTCCTCTGAATTCTCTGGAATCCATTTTATAGCTGACACATAAAGCAGAAAACCACGTCAACAAGATAAAAAAAAGGAAAACATAAAAACTAACATAACATGCCGCGTTAAATCTACGCATTTTTTGTTTTGAAAATGCACACAAAACAACGCAACCATAACGAAATATAAGACCCACCAACACCACGGTATCCATCCCCCTCCCACACACAGACACACCCTATTTCTCTGTCTCTCTCTTTCCCCCAAATTCAAATTCCGGATCCACCGCTATTATTCGATTATTATTATTGATCCATTAGAGCCCCCCCAAGGTCAAGCCCCATTTCTCGCTATTTCTCTCTCTCTCTCTCTGTCGACGACGCAAGAGAAAGGAAAAATGAAGAAAGGAGCCAGCAAGAGAAAGAGAAACCAGAAAGACAAAGACACTGCTGAGGAGGATATCAAGGAAGAACAGAACCAGAAGCCCGACACCGCCAAACCAGAACCACCACCGGCCAAGCGTTCCCGTACTGCCGCCGCTCCTTCTAAAGCCGCCCCCAAACCTAAACCTAAACCTAAACCCAAACCCGAGCCCGAGTACTTCGAGGAGCAGCGGAACTTGGTACTATCTCGTTCATGTTAGATTAGAGTTCGTTAATGTGTTGTTTCGGTTAATAGAAGAACAAAAAACCTAGAGATTGTTGGCTGCAATCTCAATTTAGTTCAGTTGACTGCAGCTGCGGCTGTTTCCTCCCACTCCCTCCCTTTTTTTTTGTTTTAATTAGGGCTTGGAAGTTTAGATAAGTCGGATGTTTTTTTTGATTAGGCTTTGGGCTCTTCTTTTACTGTTTTGTCTTCTTAAGCAAGTTTAACTATTTTCTATGCTGACGCTAATTTGTTGGATTGTGATATCCAGGAAGATTTATGGAAGGCGGCTATCCCGATCGGGATGGAGGTTAGCTTGGAAACTTTTGATTCCCTTGCATTTACTTATCATTGTCTGTCGGTTTCGGTTTTGTGGATGGAACATTTGAAGAAGATGTTGTGATTAATGTGCTTTGTTCCTTTTTTGCAGTGGGATCAATTGGACGCGGTATACAAATACAACTGGAACTTCTCTAACCTGGAAGTGAGTCAGGAGGATATCTCCTCTGCGTATTCCTGTTCCATTCCACTTCATTTCATGCTTTAATCGAATGGAACGTGCCATGGATTATTTGATTGATGCTTGTGTCTTAACCGATTGAAACTAAAACTACTGCGTTTCACTGGGGCAGGATGCATTTGAGGAAGGGGGAGTCCTACATGACAAGAAAGTTTACTTGTTTGTTTGTTCAGAGCGTAAGTCCTCCTTTTAACTTTGCCTTCTTTTTTTTTTTTTTTGGTGTATGAATTATGCTTTACCTTACTTCTATCTAGCCTTTTTGTTCTCTATTTAGTTATCAGGCTTTCTAAGTTTCTGGTTCCACTTCTATCCACTGAATGCCCTTTCCATCTTTAACTTGCTACCTTTTATTTTGTGTTTATGCAGCCCAATTGGTTCCATTCAAGGGCGAGAACTTGTTAACTGTGATCCCTGTTGTGGTGGCGGTAAGTTTATTGAGTAGCTGATTCTGCTTTCCTTTTTGCATTGTATCTTCGAATTGTGACTTTGTTGGCAGTCGATTTCACATTTGATTTATGAGTTTGTTTGTGTTCAACTGGATGGAGACTTATTACATTGCCTGATGTGTTTATTTGTGGCCATTATGGTGTCGCTACCTGTTTTGTGAGTTTTGGTTCAGATTTACATGATCAGGCACGGTGTGGTTTGGAGCATCTATTGGTTGCTCCATCTGTATAATTCAGGCTAGTGACAAAGAAGTTGAGAGATTTTTTTCTTGGATTGATATATTTCTTGATGCCACACCTGTTGTTCCTCAGAGTTGCATCTTTTGTCATCCTAAGTGGTTTGTGTTCTAACAGTGTACTGGTTGGTTATTTTATATTTGGTTAAAACTTAGAAAATTGGACTGAACTTTGGGGTCTTTTATTTGCTGTTGCAACATGGGGTTCAGTGTCTGCTCTCTCTTTTTAAGATGATTTTGTACAGAAACTATCCTTGGCTTTCTTTTTCTTTTTCATTTTTGAAATTTTTCATAATGTTAAATGCACTTTCACTTCTGGTTTGTGGTTTTTTATTTTGAAAGTTTGCTTGTATTGCAGATTGTTTCTCCTTTTCCCCCTTCTGATAAGATTGGAATCAAATCGGTTCAGCGGGTATCCGAAGACATAGTCCCCATGAAACAGATGAAGATGGACTGGGTTCCATATATTCCTCTGGAGAATAGGTGTCTGATTTTAATTTTTAATTTTTGCCTTTTGGATGCTAAATAATTTAATAAAAATTCCTTAATTTTCATTTCTATTTTTTGATTGAATCCTTCAGAGATAGGCAAGTTGACAGACTGAAATCTCAAATTTACATCTTGGGGTGCACTCAGAGAAGGTGATATTCTTTCTTCCTTCTTCCTTGGCATGCATATGCACAAAAATTGCCTTTTCTGTCTTTTTATCTGAGAAAAAGGTTTTGGGAAATATTTTCTAACTTACAACAACACATACATTATTTAGATAGATATTAAAAAATGTTAAAGGTAGACTAGAATGTACTGTCTGGATTATAGACTATAATATGATAATATAACTCATGATAGTGTAGAGTAGAGGATAAAATTAGTAAAATAATGGCATAAAAAACTAAAAGAAATGAGTTCTTTTACATGTAAGATACATGTTGCTTCTGTAAAAGAATCATGGCTAGTCTGGAGTTGAGCTTCACTTGAGAAGTAGAGATGCATCATGTTGTGTTGGACAACTGCATCTAGTATGTGTTAGTCAATGAGCATGATTTGAGCTTGTTATATATAATTTATGGTACTATTAGTGACGACTGATGGGGTTCCAATTTCATATATGTGAGTTTTCACATGGTTCTGTGTTATGGTTCCTGATACTCTTGAATTGCTTGCAGGTCTGCTCTGAAACATTTGAAGGTAGATCGAGTAAGGGAGTTCGAGTACTGCCTGCCTTGTGAGTTTTAAAGAGTAGTCAGATGTTTAGTTCATAACTTTGTCCAGCTTTTTCTTTTCCTTTCTCGGAATCCCTTAAATTTGGCCTCGTCAAGTATGCTTAGTTTGGTTACAGGGAATGAAAAAGAGATGCTTTTGAATATGCCTTTTAGTGTTTAATTATGTGCTATGCCATTGTGTTAGTGCTTATGTTATTATTGGACATCTTTTAAACAGATCTCTACCAGCCATTTAAGGAAGATGAGGTTGAACAATCAACTGTCGTTCAAATATTATTTCCAGCAGAAGAAAAGCCCGTAAGTTAGCAGCATTAAAGATCAAAATTTGGTGGCGATGACTGTTCCTTTTTGGTAGATTGTTTGGCTTGAGTTTGACTTAAGAGATCGTTGTTAATGTAGCTGGCTTCTTGTTTACTTTTGTTTGGATGATTGTGCCAATTTCGGTGCACAGTTTTGTTGGCTAATAATAACAATTCTGTTTGTTCTGCAGGTTTTCTGTGAATTTGATTGGGAGTTTGATGAAGTTGAGGTATAAGATTAGTTTTTTGTCCTATATCTTAGTTGACCTGTGTGTTTTCATTTGTGTTGTCTGTTGTGTTTTTTTGATATGTTTTTAACTGTTACTGTAATTTTTTACTTGATTTCATGCAAGAGTCGGTTTCTACTGATAGGTATGATAACCGCCTCTGCTAGATGTTTGTGAGGGATTATTTTACAAGTTTATGTTCATCACTGCAGGAATTCACGGATAAACTGATTGATGAGGAGGAATTATCAGAAGATCAAAGAGATGCTTTCAAGGTGAACTTTTGTCAAACATATTCTCATTGTTATAGACTTTGAGTTTCCTTCTTAGGTTTATCTTTTTTTTTTTTTTTTGAATGTGCCTCTTTGCTCTGCCAGGAGTTTGTCAAGGAGAAGGTCAGAGAAGCAAAGAAAGCTAATCGGGAGGTAATATATGGCAGATAATGGTTAATGTAATGTTGTGATTTTTATTGACAGTGCAAGTAGGCGTAACCTTCTTCTTTTAATTTTTTTCTAATTCTAATGTAGGCCAGGGAAGCCAGGAAAAAGGCTTTGGCAGAGATGAGTGAAGAAACTAAAAAGGCATTTGAGAATATGAAGTTTTACAAGTTCTATCCCGTGCCCACACCAGATACTCCGGATGTATCAAAAGTGAAGGTAAAAACATAGGCATGTATTTTGTCTCATGTGAAAACTTAATCCTGCAAGATCGGGTGAGGGCAGTGCAAGAGTTAATGCTGCAAGCACAGTAGTTCGAAGTATGAATAACAAACCAGAGCCATGTCAAGATGCGTGCCCTTTTTTTTTTGAAATGGGGGAACAAGCTTTATTTCATTTTTTTCTCCAGTGTAGCAGAGAATAGCAAATGAATAATAGATGTGTATAGCATATAATCGATTGAGCCATATCCTTTATTTTAGGAACCAAATAGGCATTAGGAAGAGTAAAATGACTGGCCATATGAATGTTAGTCAACCTACATTTGTCCCAACACTAGATATTTTATGTGGTACTACTAAAAATGTTAAACTTCGTTGCTTAGAATACTTGAGGACTAGGGGTTAATTTAGGTTGTTAAATAGATAGCATGGATGTTATACTCCCAACCTTGTTGAATTCATCTATGAAAATGCAACCTGGTTTAGTGCCATTATGACTCGTTCTTGGATATTGTATTATTTTCTTGAGGAATATTCGTGTGCATAGAATAAATATTCAATGTGGAACATGGATTTAATTTCCTAAAATGTTTACACCCCCACCCCCCAAGTTCTTCAAGTTTAGTGGAATGTGATTTCCTGTTGTCTGCTACACTTTGCTGTCCTGATTCTCATGTTTCGGGGGGACTTTTGTGCAGTCTCCATTCATAAACAGGTACTATGGGACGGCTACACAGGTGCTGTGAGTGGATAGAGGTTGTTGTAGCCACGTTTGACGACAAGCAGTCAAACTTGGAGATTTTGTTTATAACGAAGCTAGGAGTATTGGCTTTCGCGAAGGATAGACTTGATCAGTCTAGGCTCTAGACTTCTCAGGCGAACAATGTAGACGAGTAGTTATAGGATTTTAAGACAAATTGAGTAGGTAGTTTTTGTTTACGGATTTAGCATGGGAGGCATTTGTAAAATACATTGCTGAGGATTTTCTTTCTATTTGCAAACACTGTATCATTCTTGAGCGAGAAGATGTGCAGTGTTCCTGCCATTCATGTTTGTATTTGTTCCTCTTGGATCATTCAAATCTTTATTTTTGATATCATGATACTTGGGATGACCTCAGTTTTACTCGAGAACACCTCCTTTTTTTGGGTCAATCATATTTTTGATCCTTGTTTTTGCCGCTTTAAACATTTTTCATCCTTGTGTTGCAAAAAAGACATTTTTCATTCTCGTGTTTAATTTTGGGAATAATTTTTATTATCAGTCGATTTTCCCATTCGAAAATGCTGACGTGTCATTATTTTTTTGACACATTAGCAAAGTGGGTCTCGTCATAAACGGGTCAATCATATTTTTCATCATTGTGTTTATTACTTTGAACATTTTTCATCCTATTTTTCATTTTCGTGTTTATTTTTGGGAACAATTTTCATTATCCGCCGATTTTTCGAAAAGAAAATGCTGACGTGTCACTTTTTTTTGACACATCAGCAAAATGGGGCCCACTTAGAACCCGGAATGTCCTACCCATTAGCACTCGCCCGACCCGTTTTCGCCCACGTTTTTTTTCCCGTTTCTCAATTTGTTAATTACTAAAACACCCCAAAAATTACCCAATCCTAAAAAAAGAAAATAACAAAAAAAACAACACACTCCCTTAACCAGCCAAGACGTCACCGTGTTGGCCACACCTATCCCCCACACTTCTTCTTCTTCCTTGACGGCCTTGGAGACGGCAAGGACGGGGGATTGGCGGGGGGCGGAGGAGTGGAGCTTGTGGAGGCGGAGGTTGCGGGATTTGGATCGGAGGAGGGGGGAAAGAGGAGGAGGAGGACGAAGAAGAAAACTTGAGAGGGTCGAAGAGGGGAGGGAGGTGGCGGGGAGTCCCCTGATCCGCTTAACCGTCAGCTCCTGGAGGCTGGTGCAGTGGCTCAGAATCGCGTTGAGGCCCTCAGCGTCGTAAGCGCAGGAGGCGAGCGAGAGCTTGGTGAGGCTCGAGCAGTTGTGGGCGAAGGCATCCACGCCATGGTCGGTCACCGCGCGGCAGCGGTGGGAGCTTGAGGCGGGCGAGGTTGCCGCAGCGGATCGAGATCGCGACCAAGGCGTTGTCGTCGATGGTGTCCTGCACATCCAGACGCTGCCGTCACCTGCACATCCAACCACCGCCGCTACAAGGACCCGGACTGGGTGAGTGACGAGCAAACACATTGGGATTATTTTTGGGGATGTTTCAGTAATTGGCTAACTGGGAAACGAATAAAACTGTGGGCGAAAACGGGTCGGGTGGTGTGATTCGGGTTGGGCGTTTTTGGTTTAATGTGGGCCCACATAGCTGATGTGTATTAAAAATGTGACACGTCAACATTTTCTTTTCGAAAAATCGGGGGAAAATAAAAAATGTCCCGAAAAATAAACACAAGGATGAAAAACGTCCGTTTTGTAACACAGGGATGAAAAATGCCCAAATCGATAAACACAAGGATGAAAAATATGATTGACCCGTTTATGGTGGGACCCACTTTGCTGATGTGTCAAAAAATAGTGACACGTCAGTATTTTCGGGTGGGAAAATCGGCGGATGATGAAAATTGTTCCAAAAAATAAACAAGAGGATGAAAAATGTCCTTTTTGCAACACAAGGATGAAAAATGTTCGAAGGGGCAAACACATGGATAAAAAATTTGAATGACCCCCTTTTTCTTATTCTTTCACTTTTTACTTTACTTTCAAACCTCGAGCAATCGTGTGGGCAGCCATGCAAATGCATTGCTTACTGCACGCTTTGAGTTACCTTTTCTTAGCAGGTTGGTTGATGATTCTTCGGCTTTTAGGGCTGTCTAAGTTGGCGCCCTAACTCTTTTGGTTGGGTGACCGATTGGATTTTACTACAGAATTATTTTTCATTTATGATTACTATGCTATGTTAACAGTCTTAAACAAAGAAGATAAATAACTGTAGTTGATGTATGAAAAAAAGATTTATGATAAATGTAATTGACCATTCTCCGCATGTTTATGATAAAATCATATTTTTTTTTCACTTTTACAAACTTTTATAATTTTTCCTTAAAAAATAATGATTAAATTATCATCTTTGTAATCGGGACTGATGAACAATGCTAGTCGACCAGCAGTCTTCCCCGATCCTTTGAAATTTCATTACTTCTTTTTCCTCAATATCCACAAAGCAATTTGGGAAATTGGCAGCGTTATTGTGTCGCGACATATTTCTTCCGCTGCTGCCGGGACTCATTGTAATTCACTAATTATTTTTCTCTAATACCTGTTAATCAATTTGGGGCTTAAGCTTTTTAGACAATGTAAAATCGCGACTGCACCGTAAAGGTTATTTTGGGTTAATCTATTATTTGTAACTAAGTTACCTACCTCGCGTATATGTGCGTCACATCTTGCATTCCTTTATCAAAAAATAATTTTTTAAAGATATCATGTATTTTAAAAAAAGAAACAAAAAAGTGATTATTTTATATTTTAATTGAGATCTATCTATGTGCTTTAAGTTTCTTCAAATTAAAACATATTTAAATTAACAGTTAGTCAATAGTAAGCAAAAATATAATGTAGGAAAGTTAATTAATTAATCAGGTAAATTCAAAATGTACCAAATTAAATGTGCGAGGAGGTTGACATTACAAAAAAAAATTAAATAAGAATTTGCTTAGGGATGCAAAAATTTTTTCAAAAATTATTAAAAAAATAAGTGAAATAAATTGAAACAAAATAAATACCAAAAAATTAATAGCCATATATAGAAAAGATATAATGTAAGAGGAGAAAAGTATGCAATAATTTTTTTTAATATGTATTTATTATAAGATGCCGCGTGGGGCTCCAGGCCTATTAATCCCTATTATTGTTAAGTGAGGAGAAACAAGTGCGCTCAAGCCACAACCTTAGGATGGTATTTTGTGGACGAAATTGGTTGTAGGGGTGAGCAAAACGTCGGTTCGGCATATGTCGTGCCGAATGAGTGATCGATACGACTTTTTCGAAGGCCCTTTTTTCCGACTGCTGCCGTGCCGAAGTACCCCCTATGCCGATTGATACCGGCGTCGGTTCGGTTGCTACTGAGGTCAACCGAAGCCAACAAGAACACAAACACCAGCAAACTTGTTTTCAAAAAACCAAAACTCTCAAGAACACAACTTTGCAAAAAATGCTTTAAAAAAAGTAGATAGGTTGGAAAAGAATTCGATCTCCTCCATTACAAAAACATATCAATACAACAAAAAAACCTTTAAAATTGTAAAAATAGAATTCACAACAGCTCAAGAATTCAGGGCTACACTTGACTCTTCTTGGAACTTCTTGAACCAGCAGATCCATGGGCACAATTAATCTACCCACATCAACCCCACAAAATGACTGCATACAATTGAAGAGATTCTCCCCTAGCCTCATCAACAAGCGCTCGATCCCCTGCTCTTTCACCACATCCAACGACTCATCCACCGCCATCAGTAGCTGCCGTCTGGGTTCGGCCCAATTGAGAGGAAGAACAACGGAGAGGCTGACGATAGTGATGGCGCCGTCGTGAGATCTGGTGTAACATCCCTGGTAAAAATTTGGATTTTTACCGGGACTGTAAAAGTCGTTATACGGTGATTTACCTTTGAATTTAATCTTGGGTAATTAATTCAAGGTAAATCGAGTGTCGTTTTTCGAAACCAAGGTTTTTCCCGCGCTCGGGATTTTTCCGTGGATTTTTCGAACCTAAGTTGGTATTTTTTGGGTCCCGGAATCATCAGAAAATCACACAAGAAATATAACTAAGGAGGTATATTAGTTATTTTTTGGTCCGGACGGTACACGACTTACCTGCATAATTGAGGGCTGCGCTGCCTTGCTCCTGTGTCGCCCGAGCCTTGCTTTTTCCTATGTAACCAGTACCACCGTGCATGTTCCATATCCCGTGATTTTTCCTGCCTTATCAGTATACCCATCCTCCTCCTCCTGCAAATCCTCTACCAGTAGCCTTCCTCTTCGCTGCACCTACAAACAAACCGTTTCCCTTCCATGTAAACACTGAAACCAGAAAAGGAAAAAAAAAAAGAAAAAAGAACACACACACCACCAGCCCCCACGCCGTCGTTTTACAACAACCCCACCCCCACCTTCTTATTTTTTTTTTTCACGCCACCACCGTGACCTGCACCCGAGACCACCATCACCTGTAACCGCCACCCGCCATCTTCCTTCTTCTCCCTCACCTCCTCGTCGCTGCAACCTGAAGCCACCGCCGCCACCTTCCTTCCGTCCGCGACGACCCAGCAGCCACCACATCCCATCTCCACGCGACGACCGACCGCAGCCGCCGTCTCGTCCGTCTGCAGCCACCAGCGAGGCTGCCCTCGCTTGCGCCTCCATCTCCTCGCATGCAACGCCGTCGCACCTCCTTCACCGCGACGCTGCCGTTCGTCGCCGCCTGCAAAGACCCGAGGTGAGCCACCACGGGTTGAAGATGACCCGTGTAACGGGCGGGTCGACCCGGTTGCTATGCTTTTGACCCGGGTATTGTGTTGGGCTTTTGGATCTGATGGGCTGGTGGCCAGGAAATAGGATGGGCTGACTCACCTGGGCTTGTCGCATGGGCTTATGCTTGGGTTCCTGTTTGGGGCCTAGGCTGGGTCTAAGTGATGGGTCTGGGCTGGTACTATTTGGCCCAGTCGGAGAAAAAAAAAAAATAATAACAACAATAAATATATTCTGGAAAAAAATATATAAATATATTATGGATTATATATTTTCTGGGAAATATGAATACATAGTATTTAATGAAAATAAATAAAGTAACTACCTTGTTATTATATTTTCAGGGAATTATGTTATAGTAATTATATTTTTTTGGAAAAGTATAATTATTTTATGTAAATAATTTTGAAAATGTATATGTATATATATATATATCTTCCTAGAAAAGTATTTTATGATAATTATAATTTTTGGAAAATGATAAATATCTTCATAAAAATATTTTGAAAAGAGTTTTAATTAAAGTATCAAATACCGAAGTGATATTCGGATATACGCAGTGGCGGATCTACAGTGTAGTCACTGTAGGCAAGTGACTACACTGAGATCTAAAAAGAGAAATTAATGTGGAGGGATTTATATGAATTAAATGTCAATTGCCTACTAATGTGGAGGGATTTTCATGACTTGAATATAAATTGCCTACACTGAGATCTTTAAACATTTAATAGGAGATTTTTATGGCTTAAATATAGAAGCTTCGTAATTGACTTAAAAACAAATATATTGTAGTTAAAGCTTTAAACTAAAAATAAATGCCTCGAAATCTTTTCCTAGTTTACTCTATCACAATTACTGCCTATTTTATTTAGCCACACAACTCTTTATCCAGCTTTCTCTATTCCCTTCGCTTCTCATGTTTCCAACAAATAACCACCAACTCATAAAAATAGCTAAATCGAGTGAATTGTTAAGTGATAAGTGATATTTTTAATGGTTTATTTTGCAAAGTTTCAAAACAAAATTTAGACTTTGAGGATTAATTAAATTATAATCTTTTCACTTGTATAGCATGCTTAGGTTTTTGACTGATAATAAATAATTATTATGAAAGTGATAGTTACACAATATTTATGTTGCTAAAATTAAATGCCCATAATTAAAAGAATAATTTAGTTAAATGCCCATAATTAAAAGAGAATTTAATTCTATGAATATTATTCTCACGTTGTAGCCTCTAGGAAGATTGATTTTATTCTCCCATTGTAGCCTCTAAGAAGATTGATTTTAAAATTAATTTATTTTCTTTGTATGTCTAAATGATCGGAAACCACTATACCGATTACTTTAATACTAAGAGTATACATACATATTTAATTTGTTTCATCGAAAAAACTTTCTCGGTGATGAATTTCATAAAAAATCGCAATGGGTGACAAAAATATTTGCTTAGTGAACAATTATAATATTTATTTTATTTTAACAGTATAATTTTTTTGAGTTAAAAGAATGTAAAATTAAAATTTAGGATGATTATTTATTATTTTTTTTCCTACACTGGAAAATATTCCTGGATCCGCCACTGGATATACGCACGATATATTATTTTCGGAAACGCTTTAAAAATGATTAAAGATAATTTTATGAAATATAACCGAGACGTATAACCGAGGGGGATGATGTTTAATTTATAATTTATGGCATCATGGCATACCGATTATGTGCATTTATGTGAGCATGTTGTTTTGTTGTATAGGTTTTGATATCAGGCAGTTTCCCGAGGAACTGGCTTTGGACCGGTTGATGTTTTCAGAGTTGAGTAATCGGCTAAGGTGAGGATGGATAACCTTTGATATGTGCCTGTAATACTTTGTGTGTTTTGTTGTTTGATTGGACTGTTGAGATGGTCATTGTTGGTTATTTCACTGCTATGGTTATTGTTGTTGCTCTTGTTGGACTATGTTATTGGTTCTGTGAATATTGTGTTGTAATTGATGTTGAACTGTTAATTGTGAACAATTGGTGTTATGAAATTGTTGATGGTTGGGTCTGTTGAATAACTTGTTGAAACGCCCCGACCCGTATTTACCATACACAATAAACATATGCCGGAACTGTAATGACCCAACCAAACAAAGCCCAGCATACAGTGTATACATCAGTAATTCTAGTTCAACAGCCCAAAATATAAACATCTATAGCATCACAACCGGCCCAAGGCCCAACAATAACAATAAATAGTACAGCAGAAGACTTAATAACTTACAAAGACACTTTATGCGACACTGATGCAAACTAATGGATCCGAGTCCTGTCCAAGGGATAACGTTGCAGCCTGTCTGGAATGCAATATATCTGAATCACAAATAACTCAACCTACGGGATGAAAGCCCGCAGGTGAGGGGTGAGTCCGAAGTGCCCACCAACCATGGAAAAACAATCAATATGCAACACTAAAAATTACTCAAGGTCGAAAACAGAGGCATAACAGCCAAAATAAAACAATCCAAAAGACTCAACCCAAAACTGGTCCAAGACCAAAAAGACTTAAACAAAATCCAATTTCCAATTTTATCTTTCCGGGCCCGTCACGGATAATCTAGGGGTCAAACCTGGTTATCAACATTTTTTCGGGTGCCAGATCAAATCCAAGAGAGCCCAGGGATCGACATCCCAAAATAGTAACCCAGGGATAGACATCCCAAATATAATCACGGGATAGACATCCCAAGCATAGACATGCTTATCACAAGTAACCCAGATCATGGCCACCACAAAACAGTCTTAAACCATCGAGTCGTACCACTACTTACCACGTGACAATTATATTATCATCATTCAAAACCAAATCACAGGGATCAACATCCCTAACCAAAATACCGGGATAGACATCCCAATCCAAAACCGAGGATCAACATCCTTATCACATTTTATTATTTAACTCATTATTCTTATACCAAAAGACACGGAAATAAACATCCCGAAACAAATCACAGCAAATGCAACACTCAACAGTGCAATAATCATCAAACACAACAACCGAGTAATATAGGTACATGTTGAAGGAAATCCATCCTCACCTTAGCCGATTACTCAACTCTGAAGATAATGACCGGTCCAAAGCCGGCTCCTCGGGAAACTGCCCGATATCATAACCTATAGAACAAAACAATATATACTCACATAAGATGCACATAATCGGTATACTATGATGCCAATACTGCGAAATAAACCCATCCCAGTTCATATCCTTTATTATCATCTTTTACCAAAAATATTATACCGTACGTATATCCGAATATAATTTCGATACCATACTTTAATTAAAACTCTTTTCAAAATATTTTCATATAAATTATACTTTTCCCAAAATATAGTCACCATAATTTTCTGGAAAAGATAACATATGTATATATATATTTCCAAAATATTTTTATAAAACTATTTACCATAATATAATTACCAAATATTATTATTTATCAAAAGTATATATATTAGACCTATGCTATATATGTTATTTTCTAGAAAATATATATTCATAAAAGCTTATTCTGAAAATAAATACAAATTACTAAATAGGTACTTTTATTTCCTAAAGACAAAATACATTTCCAAAACAATATAATTTCCACATAATTATCAATTTTCTGAAATATAAATTATGTATTCTATATATATTTTACAAAGGTAGTTATCATAATTTTCTAGAAAAAATAATAGCATATATATAAATTTTCAGAAAATATAATCTCTTGGCATATATATATTCTTCCAATTAATCATAATACTATTTTTCAAAACAAAACAAAATATAACTATCTTTTTTTTTTTCAAAATCAAGTTTATATACATATATATATTTTTTTCTCAAAAGCATAATTAAAACTAACTATATTTTCAAAATATAAATATATAGTTTTTCCAAATTAAAACCAGCAAAATAAGTATATATATATATATATACGCTTTTTTTTTAGAAAATAAACCGGACTGGGCCAAGAATAGTACCGGCCCAGACCAAGGCAAGGAGCCCAGCACAGGCCTGCCAAGGCTCGGCCCAGAACCAGCCCACAGCCCAACCCAGTAGACGCGACCCGACCAGAAGAAACGGGTCGAACGCGGCCTCACCTCGGGTTCAGCGACGGCGGTGCGACGAGCGGCAGGGACGAGCGAGAGGAAGGCTAACGCGGGGTCGGTGAGGCTGAGGCGACTCTGGAATGGCAGCAGGAAGGGCGCGGCGGCGTCGGCCGAAGGCGGGGGGCGCGGGGAAGACAGATCCGGGGGTTGCACGACGGGTCAACGGCGCGTCGCGGCGTTTCCGGCGATGGAAGAGCTCGGGGGCGACGGGGTTGAGGTCGCGTCGGCTCGGCGAGCATGCTGGTGGCGACGGTGACGTGCACGACGGCCTGGAGCTCGTCGGCGTGCACAGTGACCGGAAGAGGCAAGGTGACAACTGTTCCCGGTTTTTTTTTCTTTTTCTGCATTTATTTTTTTCCTTTCTATTTTCTTTTTTCCTATTTTCTGTATTATTATTATTTTTTCCTTCCTCTTTTTTTTTTTCTTTCTTTTTCCCCTCTCTTTTTTTGTTCTGGTTTTTTTTCCTTTTTTTCTTTTTTTTTCTTCTCTTTTTTTCTCTTTTTCTTTTTTTTTCTTCTCTTCGTTTCTCTCTTTTCTTCTTCTCTTTTCTTCGTCTCTTTTTCTTCTCCTCTCCACCTGCTTTATACCCGTGAATCAGGCGCCTGCATAGTTGCCTCAATTATGCAGGTTTGGCTGCATACAGGGCGAGTCCAGACCGGAGCAGAAAATAACTGATACACCCACTTAATTATTTTCCGGTGTGATTTTTCTGAGGATTCCGGGACCCGAAAAATGCCAACTATGGTCCGTAAAATCCACGGAAAAATCCCGAGCGCGGAAAAAACCTCAGTTACAAAAAAAGACGCTCGATTTACCTTGAATTAATTACCCAAGATTAATTCATTCGGTAAATCACTGTATAACGACTTTTACAGTCCCAGTAAAAATACCAAATTTTTACCCGGGCTGTTACAGTCTATCCACCTTAAAAAGAATTTCGTCCTCGAAATTCTGTCTTATCCGTGGGTCGTACCACGATAAGCTTCTGGCACACTCTGCCAGCTGTCCAAACTCAACCCGAGATACCGCTTATACCCTTAAGCGACATATCCTCCGCTTATAAATACCAAACCTCATAACTGAGACACTCACTCTCAGCCATGGACTCTCCACTAAGATCAAGAACCACCTCAGACTCCGAGGACAATAGCTACATCGGTGGTACTGCTTTCCCGACAAGCTCCAATGAAGAACCTCCCAAGAAGCGGTCCAAGACCAACACCATCAGTCTGAAGGAAGATGTAGCGGTCTCACCAAGACGGTGAAAGAAGCGTGCTAACAAGAAAGCTGAGGATCAGAAAGGCAATGCAGCGGCTGAAAGCAGCACTCCACTGCAGACACTATCGCAGCTGAACGTCTCACTGAGGAAGGTCAGCTCGGCGGTGATGCAGATAGAACTGGCGTGCATGGAACTCTTTACTCACGTCAAAAACATCCAAAAACTTGTAAAAGATCTTGAGAAGCATGTAACTCAATAGAGTACTTCTTCTCTGTATTGTAAAACTATTATGAAGAAATAAAATAAAAAAACTTTTCTTTAGAACAAATTTCTTGTTAAGATATGTAAACTCATGTTCAACAGAAAAGCAAAATATTTTAAAGCAAAACAAAACCATCAAGAAGGAAAAATAAAATCATAACATAAAGATGTTGAAAACAGAACCGATAAAAGGAAGTAAGACCAACATAAAGAAATTAAAAACAAAACAAAACTCATTTAATAAAAGCAAAACATAAAGAAGTCAAAACAAAATATGTTTTCATGTTCGGCGCTCTAGATCGGTCGTAAACATCCTCGATCCCGAGAAACATGACATGCATAACTAACGGTGACGTCGGTTTTCCTCGTGAAAAAGACATCCGTTAACTCGCAAGGTGATGATCACGAGAACGTCCTGTGTCCCTCGAAAGAAACGATATCCACTTGTTCACAAATTTCGCATGAGCCAAAAACGTCTTCCAGATATCGTATCCCTCCATGATGTCCGAACAGGTGTAAGCTTGTTGCACATGCACTCTACTCTAGGTGTGGTCCCATCTATCTAGCCTCAACGGTCACGGATGCATGTGATAAAAGATGCAGGAAAATATAGGAAAACCATAAAAAGAAATGCCAAGGTAGCCAGGGTGATAGAAAATTGTGAGATGAAGAAGAGCTGAAAAACACTTGCGTTTGTAGCCCAAAAAACATATAAAGTGATGAAGTAATAAATGAGGCAACGACAAAATTTTCAAAAAGCAACACCTTGAAGAATGAAAACGGTTGGAGTTTTGTGAAGGGAATCTGCTTTTCCCATCACCAAAAAATCCTTTAGACTTTTCCCGGGGATAAGTGGGGTCTAAACTTTGAAAAACAAAACGGTAATAACATTCCCCGTAGGAGTATAAAAGGCAGAGAGATGAGATGCAAATCATCTAAAGCATTTTGAAAGAGAGTTTTGTAACACGTTTAGAAAAATAAACACAAAACACGTCCAGAAAAGACACAAAATCGCCAAGTCAGAATGCCTGCTCCATCATCCGTCTTCTTCGTCGAAGGTGCCTCCCTAGGTAGAAGAAACCGGCTGGCCTAGAGCATGATCAACGAACGTCCGGAGGAACTACCGAACGAGCTCGGCAGGATGCCCCATCTGGTCTTCGTCGACGAACTCTACTCCTCCAGATTCTTCGTCACTCCCATGGAAGAGACGTTCTTCCTGGAGGACCAAGGCACCCTGAGGACCTCCTTCTACGGCTCGGCCAATTCCGTCATGTTTTTCATTTCTGAAAGACTTCAGGAATTCAACCTAGAGCCCACTTGCCATTTCCTAGACCAAGGCACCTACTACCAGCTCTCGATGACTGCCCAGAGCATGCCCAGAGTCACTCGGTTACCCACAACTTGGCCAAAGGCCCGACTACTGGTGTGGAACTGCAGAGGAATCGGTAGGCGTTCCCAGGAGTTCTCGCGTACCCTGAGAGACCTGAAGAACCAGTACACGCCCAACATGGTTCTTCTCACGGAGACCCAGTGGCAGCCTGAAGACGATCACGGTGTCATCCCACTTCGGTTCCCTCCAGCAAACCGGTTCGAGCTTCCTGGCCAGAACAACACGGGCGGAATGTGGTTCTCGTGGAACGACAGCATCAGAGTCAACATTAGCAATGACCCCAATAGCTTCAGGGCCAACGTCGTACCGAGAAGATGAATGTTTTTTTATATATATAATAATATCAATGTAATATTAATGTTTGTAATAATAATATTAGTAATATTAATAATATTTATGTTTCTGCATATTTATGGCATCAATTACCTCTTATGTGTATGTTCTGTGGCAAGCTGGCGTCCCTCGACTAGATCCATCATGTACTAACTAAATGATATAAAATAATTAACAAATGGAGCGAACTATGCAAACAAGAACAACAAACACACAAGGACTACCCAACAAGACCTAACGCCCGCTCCGCTACCAAAATGAAACGCCCCGACCCGTATTTACCAGTCTCAGTAAACACGTGCCGGAACTGTACAACAATAAATATATCACGAAACACAGCCCAATGGCCCAAAGATAATATCAATGTATAAATCAAAGAAACCGGCCCAATGGCCCAATGTCACGTCATAAACATAAAAAATCTGGCCCACCGGACCAACATCAAAACATGTCACCCAAACCCGGGGACCCAAAATATAGCAATAAACATAAAAATTTACTTGCGTCAAACCCTGGAAACATCTATCGGTCCAAAGCCGGTTCCACTGGAACTGCTCGATATCGACTCCTACATAACAGATAATAAATGCGCACATAAGATGCACATAATAGGTATGCTATGATGGTATTCTGCAAAATAAATATAACACCATCCAGGTTACTTATCTTTTATTATTACCCTTTACAGAAAATATTATATTGCACGTATATCCGAATATTACTTCGGTATTTAATACTTTGTTAATAGTCTTTCCAAAATATTTTTCATGAAAATAATCATTTACTATAACATATATTCTTACCATAAAATAATTTTCTAGAAAATGACAATGTGTAGATGTATATTTATATATATCCATATGATAAAAGTATCATCAAAATAATTATTCCGTAGTATAAATTATATATACTTAACCTTAATTTCTCAATACTATGTTATGGTATTTATTTTCACAGTTATTAACATGTACCGTATATATATTCTAAGGTTACGAAGGTACTTCCAAAACTATTAAATCAAAATATTTTTATAGAAACATAATTAAATATATAAACATATATATCATATTTATTTTCAGAAAGTATAATCCTTTATTATTTTTTATATTTATTTATTTCCTAGAAAGTATAACTATATATATGTATGTGTATATTCCTCCAAAATACTATAACTCATTCCTACCATATTATTATTAAAATAACCATAATATAATTACCTTAATTTTCTAAAATAATATGTCTAAGTAATTACTTTTCTAAAACATAACCATATACTAGGTATATGCATTTTCCAACAGTATAGTTATATCTGGTCAAGTTAATTATTTTGTCTATTTCCAGAAATTATTTAATTTACAAAACCATATAGGTATTTTCCTTTTTTTTTAATTAAACCCGGTCTGGGCCAAATGGAGCAGCCCAGACATCAGCCCAGCAACCCAGCCCTCGACTAAGGCTTCAAGCCCAAGCCCCCAACCCAGGTCAACAACCCAACAGAGCCAACCCAGTCCAAGGCGTCAAGCCCAGATCCGCGGGTCAGCTAATCCGGGTCGACCTGGACCCGTTGCATAATCGGGTCACCATCACCCAAGCTCACCTCGTGAGCTGCAGCGGCGGCGGCCGAGATGTGGCACGCAACGGCTACACGCAGGCAGAGGCGCGAAGGGGAAGGAAGGCAACGGGCGGCGGGGCTGCATCTGGTCGGCGTGGTGACGGAGATGAGATGCTCGAATCGAGGCGGCGAGCTGCTCCGCTGTCGACGGCTGGTCTCCACGGATCGGCGTCCTGCAGTCGCGTCTGGAGGAGGAGAAGAAGATGGCGTCGACGACTGGGTCTCGTGACGCGGCTCCGGCGGTGGCTTCGTCTGATTGCAGCGGCCGTGAGATGAGGGCGGCGGTCAGAGGTAGTGGCGGCGGTTGGTGGTCTGTGGTGGTCGGCAGGAAGGGGAAAGGAGAAGAAGGTGATATGGTTTTTCTTTCCTTTTTTTTTCTTCCTTCTCATTTCTTTTCTGTTTTTCTTTTTTTTTTCCAATTTTTCTTCTCTTTTCTTTTATGTTTTCTTCTTCTTCTCTTTTTTTTTTCTTCTCTTTTCACTGGGTTGCTTTGGTTGTTTGCAGGAAAGGAAGGGATTGTTGGTATGGTTTGCAGAAATAAAAAAAGGAAAGAAAAGAAACTGGGTTATGGCTGGAAGAAAAACTCTGTGTGACTTGCAACTAATGGATCCGAGTCCTGCCCGAGGGTACACAGCAGCCGCCGAAATGCAATCCTGACCTAACCTGCAAGGACTGTGTGAGGGGTGAGACCAACCACTGTCTCACCGATAAACAAATAAACCGCAGTATACAAGCAACCGTATATACACCAAAGCCAACACAGTACAATAGAGGTACAACATGCACAACATAGCATCGGAATCAGACAACTTACCGGACCTTACTATACGACTGACACCACACCGTTAAGCTAGTCCTCTAAACTCACTGACAATCGGCGACTGACTATCCAATTTTATTATTTGGGCCCTTGTCATATGATAAGTATTGGCCGTGCCTAGTAGCCAGGTTAGCTAACCCCAGGGTGCTCCCCGCTAAATATCACAAATCATATCACAAATAACCGAGTCTCGCAGTCCTCGGCGAAAGTCCCGCAGTCCTTCTTATAACAATCAACTGAGTCCCGCAGTCCTCAGCCGGGAGTCCCGCAGTCCTGCCTATCATATCACAATCGCAAGGTGACTACCATCTGGCCGTACTAATGCCTGTCACATGACAATCTAGATGTCTAGGTGATGTTACCACTGTTTATTATTATTTCTTATTCCACTATCCAACAGTAATTCATCATACTCACTTTCCTGAATAGGCTCTCAGCCTCACAGCTCTTTTGGGAATCCAATGTCATAATACTGGGTCACTGCCATTGACCGATCAAATACCACATATCTCATACCGATCAAATACCACGTATCTCATACGAACAACACAATAATCATATCAACATCACAAAGCACAACAGCTAGTCCACAGTAGTCATCAAGCATTTAACAATAATCACAACAGTAGCCAGCAATAACATGACAGGTACGCAAGAAAACATATAAACTATGATCAACAAATAATCGGGGTATCACGGGCAGCATACCGAAGTTTATAAGTTTATATCCTCACCTGATGTGTCTCTGAAATCATCACATAATCCATATGGCTTTATCTGTCCCTATATCATATCAACACGTATAATCACTAATAATGCACATCAAAGATTGCAATGCATGAGATTAATTATTATTCTGCTTATCCATGGTTAATCATCGTTATCATCGTTCCGGAACCGTTTCCATTAAACAATGTTTTTACTGCTGCAGGGTAATTATGATTCATAGAATAATCATAGTCGAAATACAATATAAAATAAATGGTATTTCATAAAATAATTATTCTCAATAAAGTAATAATGAATATATATACATTTAGCATAAAGGGTTATAAAATAGTGAAGGTAATTAAATACATAAGTAATGTATCAAATAATAAATTCATTAATAAAATTTGATAAATCGAAAAATAGTACCATTGCTGAGAAATTATGGTATAAAATAATTGTAGCGTAATGTTGTAAAAGCAATATTGATAGATTCATATATTCTTGTACACCCGATAATCATAGATAGATTAAAGGTAATAACAATATGTCGGATATTAGCGATTAATAAGTTAAACTCGTACATAATATAAGGTAATATTAACATAGCTTATAGTAATAATAAAATCGATGGATGAAAATAACAACTATTAGTATAATAATCTTACTGATATGGTATTTTATAGTAATACCACTGTTTGGTTCGCAGTATATCTTCGGTAGACTAACAAGACAAAATATAGCCATAAAGTAATTTGTACAGAATATGTATAATAGTCTTTATAAACACATAGTTATTTATAGGAAGTTATATTCGTAATCAAATTATGACCCATATCTCTATATATATATGTATATATAGTAAACCATACATAAAAGAGGGTGTATATATGTTTTTAAACTATAATTGTAAATAAAATTATAGCTTAGTATTATTTTAGTCGACAGGATAACTATGATACATATAATCAGTAAATAAACTAAAATACGAGTCTATAATCATTTTAGCTTATAATTACAAAAATATATTTATTTATCTAGACCTTTATAATATAAATTCAATCAAAATATAAATATGGAAATTAGGAGTTAAACTCAATAGGCCTTCACGAACGTTTAGCCCCCGGAGGATAAATCTATTAACAATATAATTTGAAAATTAAAGGACATAGTTAAAATAAATAACATCATGGGCTTTTTATTAATTAGCCCGGATAAAACTAAACATCCAAAAATTAAATACAATGGGCCTTTCTAACAGCCCAATCGGAAAATAGAATATAAACATAATTTAGATAAAAGCGTAAATCAAAATAAAAAGCCTAGCATATATAAAATCTTAGGTTAAGATTAAATTAATCATTTGTTTAATTAACATCGCTTAAAGTCCGGGTTTGTTATCGTCTAAGGGTCCGTTAGACAAGTTCGTTAATATCGTCCCGAGAACATGGGCCTCCGCACATCGGCCCGTTTCCGAGCCCATTTGTGCACCGAGCCCAAACCCGAGCTCATGGAAGTTAATCGGGTCCAAAGAGTTACCGCGGCCACTCCATCATCGAATTCTGTCCACTGGAAGGTTCCGGCCCTTCGCTGGTAACTACCCGGGACACCGGAAGCTGCCGGATTCCGGCAGGTTACTGTTCACAGAAGAACACCAGCCCATATACTACTATTCATCGCTTCCTCCAAACATCCAAACCTCCCAACAGGAACAACACCGAGCCCATCTCCAGCACCATCACCATACCCACACAACCAAAACCACACCCGATTCAAAGGACATGGAATCAAAACAAAAATCACAAGACCGGATTAGTTTAATCAAACATGAATCGGGTTAAGGGAAGGAAAAGGAAGGAACAGCAGAGGGGAAAGGCAAGGGTCATCGTCAAGCCTTACCCACGCATCCACTCGGTCGGCGACGGTGAGAGGCAGATCGGCCAAGCTATGGCGAGGAGAGGTCGAGTCCTACGGGATGAAACCCCGCAGGCGAGGGGTGAGTCCGAAGTGCTCACCGACGAAGGATAAACAGTAATATGCAGGCAAACACAATACTTTCGAAGTAAAATTCTAGCAAAAGACATAACAGAGAAACAACCAGAATATACCTGAGCCAAGACCAAAAGAATATTTATTATTACCAATTTTATCTTTCGGGGCCCTGTCACTGGACAAGCTAGGGTCGTACCTGGTTATTAACATATTCCGGGTGCTAGATCAATCCAAGAGAACCCAGGGATCGACATCCCAAAAATATAGACCCCAGGGATAGACATCCAAAAAATATAATCACGGGATAGACATCCCAAGCATAGAGAAGCTTATCACAAGTAACCCAGATCATAGCCACCACAAAACAGTCTCTAACCATCTAGTCGTACCATTACTTTCCAAGTGACAACATAGTCGTCAACACAACTTCCAATTATCCAATTTTCTCATCATATCGGTTTATCCACAATCAATTAGTCAACAACCAAAACAGCAATAATACCACAAATCAACTCAATTGGCTCAGTAGTTCAATCAGGCAAATAATTAAGGTTCTCACGAACCCCAAATAACACACTCTGTGATTCCAGACACGATGTACCAATTTTATTATTAGGGCCCCTATCACTAGTTAAATGGTGGCCATCGCCTGGTAGTCAAGCTAGCTAGCCCGTAGACCCCGCCCTGGTACCTCCACGTATAACTGGCACAGACAGGGAGCAGACCCCAAGCACACTCTCCCCCAGCGCCTAAAACAAAAATTGGTACAGACAGGGAGCAGACCCCAAGCACACTCTCCCCCAGCACCATTAAAATAAGACTACCATCTCGCTGTTCCAACATTTAACTGTGACTTACTAGATGTCTAAGTGTATCCAGTTTTATTACTTCTTTACCCTCATCTAGTTACTTAGTTTCTGTTATCCTCCATTATCTCATTATCCCGAGCAGGCTCACAGCCTCTCCGCTCGTCTGGATAATACAATCTTATTTCAACTAGTACCCTCGGTACTCTACTCACACAATTTTCACAGTCAACAACAACAGTAAGAACCTACTAATACCAACATTTCTAACATTATCAATAACATCAACAGTAGCATCAATTCAGCAACATCAACAACAACAAATTCCAATTAAATTCATCTCACAACAACCATTCACAGCCACAAAGAATTATTCAAGCATATAACACACATAATAAACAAACAGCAACTTGGTATTACAGGCAGTATATAAATATTACTTATCCTCACCTTAGCCGATTTCCTACTCCTGAAAGTCCTCGAAATGTTCCGGCTCAAGCTCCTCAGGGTACTGCTCGTTATCAATTCCTATATCGAACAATAATTTATGCACACATAAGATGATATGCAAATGCTCGACTATTACTGTAAGCCGTAAAATAAATACTGTGCCTACTCGGTACTTCCCCGGATTATTCCCATTATCATCATAATTCACCATTTAATTACATAGGCCGGAAATATTTTACCATAATTATATCCGGTTATTATTCCGATACGTATTTACTTCGATAATACCCTTTCCATTTTTATTTTCTTTAAGTATGTACTTTCCAAAATATTTGATAAAAATAATTATTATTCTTTCCAAAGGTATTAGCTATCATAAAATAATCTTCCTAGAAATTATTCACATGTACATATTTTTCGATAGTATGTTCCATGGTACACATCTTAGGAGTATTACTATAATTTAGCAATTATGTTATAATCACTTTTGTTTCTTGAAATTAATATACGGAAGTAATTATTTCCTTTATTTTCACAAATTATATCCATATACTATTTCCTTATATTTTCCAGATTATTCCCATAATTATTATTTTCCAGATTGTACTTCTTATTTCCCTTTCTTTCTTTCTTTTTTTTTTAATTAAAAATGGATTGGACCTAGCAGTTCAGGCCCATCTAAGTTCTGGGCCGACCCAGAACCAAGCCCCAAGGGTTAGTCCACAAGCTTGGTCAGGTCCAAACACTGGCCCAACTCCTGCCTAGCCCAGCACCTGACCCGGCTCATTAACCTAACCCGTGGTGCAGTGGGGTCGACCCTCCTCAAACGGGTCGTCTGCAACCCGAACTCACCTAGGCGGCGGCGCGACGTACGAGGTGCGGATCGGGCGTGACGACGGCGAGGAAGGAGGCGAGGGCGGCGCGGCTTGGTCTGCAGGTGACTTCCGGTGGCAACACGCAACAGATCGGCGATGGACCGGGCGGAGGAAAAGAGCAGCGACGGCGAAACTACAGGCGGCGAGAGGAGGTGTAACGCGACTTGTGAGTTCGTCTCAGCGGCGGTGTCGCGTGGAGGAGGAGGTGAACTCGGGCGGCAGTGACAGTGCTGCAGGTGGTGGCTCAGTTGGTGGCCGGCTGTGGAGGAGAAAAAAGGAGATGGTGGTGGCGGTGAAGGGTGGTGCACGGGCGGCGGCTGTACTTTTTTTTTCCCTTTGCTTTTTTTTTCTTTTTATTTCTGTTTCTTTTCTTTTCTTTTCTGTATTGGTTTTGCACTGATGGTTTTGTGGGTGAGTTGAAGTGTGTGTTTTCTTGAAGATGAAGTTTGCAGGAGAAAAGATGGTGTGTTGCAGGTGATGATTTGCAGAAGGAAGGATGGTGAGGCTGGGTGGTTGTGGTGTAATGGAGAGCTAAAGAAAATACGGGAAAGAAAACATGCAGAGTCACGGGTATCACAGGAGGAAACAAAAGTTCACGTGCATACAGGAGAAGGCAGCTGCATAATTCAATTATGCAGTCGTGTCCCGTCCGGACCAGAAAATAACTATAATACCCCCTTGACTTTATTTCTGGACCGATAATTCGAGGTTAAACATGACTTTTCTCGAGATTCCTAGACCCGAAAAATTCCAACTTTGGTCCTTAAAATCCGCAGAAAAATTCCGAACGTGGGACAAAGCTCGGTTTTAGAATCCGATGCATAATTTACCCTGAAATAATTACCCAAGATTATTTTATGTGGTAAATTACTGTACAAAGTATTTTTACAGTCCCGGTAAAATGTAAATTTTTACCCGGGCTGTTACAGTCTACCCCCCTTAAAATAATTTCGTCCCCGAAATTCACTCCGAACTGGTGAAAAGATGCGGATGCTGGGATCGCATGTGCTCCTCGACTTTCCATATTGACTCGTTAGCAGAATGTTTACTCCACTTGACCTTTACCATGGGAATGGTACGGTTCCGTAACTGCCGTACTTCTCGGTCAAGGATCTGTTCCGGTACTTCTGTGAAGGTAAGATCTTCTGCCACTTCAACATCCACCGGGGCCACAATATGACTAGGGTCTGATCGGTATCTCCTCAGCATAGAGACATGGAACACGTCATGAATACGTGATAGCTCATCAGGTAAAGACAACCTGTAAGCTAGTGGTCCAATTCTCTCCACAATCTCATATGGCCCGATATACCTTGGACTCAGCTTTCCGCTTCTGCCGAACCTGATCACTCCTTTCCAGGGTGCAACTCTGAGAAAAACTTTCTCACCAATGTTATACTCCATCTCACGTCGGTGTTTGTCGGCATAGCTCTTCTGCCGATCCTAAGCAGCTCTCATGCACTGTCTCACCGTCTGGATCTTGTCCACTGTCTGTTGGACTAACTCCGGTCCATCGATCAATCTCATACCTTCTTCATCCCAACATACCGGACTTCTACACTTTCTTCTATAGAGAGCCTCAAAAGGTGGCATACCAATGCTGGAATGGTAGCCGTTGTTTTATGCAAACTCCGCTAAGGGTAGATACTTATCCCAACTCCCACTGAAGATAAGTGTAGAAGCCCTTAACATGTCCTCCATTGTTTGTATGGTCCTCTCAGACTGTCCATCCGTTTGAGGATGAAAAGCAGTACTGAAGCTCAACTTGGTTCCCAGCGCTGCTTGTAAACTCTTCCAGAATCGTGATGTGAATCTGGGATCTGTGTCTGAGACTATAGACTTTGGAATCCCCTGTAGTCTCACAATCTCAACAACATACTTACCCGCCAATGTGTCCATGGTATCAGTTTGGCGGATAGGAAGAAAATGAGTCGATTTCGCTAATCGGTCAACAATGACCCAAATAGCATTATGCTGCCTCCGAGTCATCGGTAAACCAATCACAAAATCCATAGTGATCATCTCCCACTTCCACTCTGGTACTGTCAACGATCTCATCTTGCCTGCTGGAGCCTGATGTTCAGCTTTCACCTGCTGGCAAGTAATGCATCTTGCGACATACTCTGCTATGTCCTTCTTCATCCGAGGCCACCAAAAATGACTCTTCAGATTCTGATACATCTTGGTGCTTCCAGGATGCATCGCATACGGCGTCATATGACCTTCTTCCAGGATCTGATTACGCAGATTACCGACATTGGGTACGCATACCTGTTTCCCAATCATCGCATACGGAAACGGGTATGCGTACCCAATGTCGGTAATCTGCGTAGTCAGATCCTGGAAGAAGGTCATATGACGTCGTATGCGATGCATCCTGGAAGCACCAAGATGTATCAGAATCCGAAGAGTCATTTTTGGTGGCCTCGGATGAAGAAGGACGTAGCAGAGTATGTTGCAAGATGCATTACTTGCAAGCAGGTGAAAGCTGAACATCAGGCTCTAGTAGGCAAGATGAGATCGTTGACAATACCAGAGTGGAAGTGGGAGATGATCACTATGGATTTTGTGATTGGTTTACCGATGACTCGGAGGCAGCATGATGCTATTTGGGTCATCGTTGACCGATTAACGAAATCGGCTCATTTTCTTCCTATCCGCCAAACTGATACCATGGACACATTGGCGGGTAAGTATGTTGCTGAGATTGTGAGACTACGGGGGATTCCAAAGTCCATAGTCTCAGACAGAGATCCCAGATTCACATCACGATTCTGGAAGAGTTTACAAGCAGCGCTAGGAACCAAGTTGAGCTTCAGTACTGCTTTTCATCCTCAGACGGATGGACAGTCTAAGAGGACCATACAGACATTGGAGGACATGTTAAGGGCTTCTGCATTTAACTTCAGTGGGAGTTGGGATAAGTATCTACCCTTAGCAGAGTTTGCATATAACAACAGCTACCATTCCAGCATTGGTATGCCACCTTTTGAGGCTCTCTATGGAAGAAAGTGTAGAAGTCCGGTATGTTGGGATGAAGAAGGTATGAGATTGATCGTTGGACCGGATTTGGTCAAACAGACAGTGGACAAGATCCAGACGATGAGACAGTGCATAAGAGCTGCTCAGGATCGGCAGAAGAGCTATGCCGACAAACACCGACGTGAGATGGAGTATAACGTTGGTGAGAAAATTTTTCTCAGAGTTGCACCCTGGAAAGGAGTGATTAGGTTCGGCATAAGAGGAAAGCTGAGTCCAAGGTATATCGGGCCATATGAGATTGTAGAGAGAATTGGACCACTAGCTTACAGGTTGTCTTTACCTGATGAGCTATCACGTATTCATGACGTGTTCCATGTCTCTATGCTGAGGAGATACCGATCAGATCTTAGTCATATTGTGGCCCCGGTGGATGTTAAAGTGGCAGAAGTTCTTACCTACACAGAAGTACCGGAACAGATCCTTGACCGAGAAGTACGGTAGTTACGGAACCGTACCATTCCCATGGTAAAGGTCAAGTGGAGTAAACATTCTGCTAACGAGTCAACATGGGAAGTCAAGGAGCACATGCGATCCCAACATCCGCATCTTTTCACCGGTTCGGAGTGAATTTCGGGGACAAAATTCTTTTAAGGGGGTAGACTGTAACAGCCCAGGTAAAAATTTACATTTTACCTTAAAAATACTTTGTACAGTAATTTACCACATAAAATAGTCTTGGGTAATTATTTCAGGGTAAATTATGCATCGGATTCTAAAACCGAGCTTTGTCCCACGTTCGGGATTTTTCTTCTGATTTTACGGACCAAAGTTGGAATTTTTCGGGTCCAGGAATCTCGAAAAAAGTCATGTTTAACCTCGAATTATCGGTCTAGAAATAAAGTCAAGGGGGTATTATAGTTATTTTCTGGTCCGGACGGGACACGACTGCATAATTGAATTATGCAGCCGCCTTCTCCTGCATGCACGTGAACTTTTGTTTCCTCCTGTGATACCCGTGACTCTGCATGTTTTCTTTCCCGTATTTTCTTCAGCTCTCCATTACACCACAACCACCCAGCTTCACCATCCTTCCTCCTGCAAATCATCACCTGCAACACACCATCTTTTGTCCTGCAAACTTCATCTTAAAAAAAAACACACACTTCAACTCACCCACAAAACCATCAGTGCAAAACCAATACAGAAAAGAAAAGAAAAGAAACAGAAAAAAAAATGAAAAAAAGCAAAGGGAAAAAAGGAACAGCCGCCGCCCGTGCACCACCCTTCACCGCCACCACCATCTCCTTTTTTCTTCTCCACAGCGGGCCACCAACCGAGCCACCACCTGCAGCACTGTCACCGCCGCCCGAGTTCACCTCCTCCTCCATGCGATACCGCCGCTGAGACGAACTCACAAGTCGCGTTGCACCTCCTCTCGCCGCCTGCAGTTTCGCCGTCGCCGCTCTCTTCCTCCGCCCGGTCCGTCGCCGATCTGCTGCGTATTGCCACCGAAGTCACCTGCAGACCAAGTCGCGCCTTCCTCGCCGTCATCACGCCTGATCCGCACCTCGTACGTCGTGCCGCCACCTAGGTGAGTTTGGGTTGAAGACGACTCGTTTGAGGAAGGTCGACCCGACTGCACCACGGGTTAGGTTAATGAGCCAGGTCAGGAGCTGGGCCAGGCGGGAGTTAGGCCTGTGTTTGGACCTGACCAAGCTTGTGGACTAACCCCTAGGGCTTGGTTATGGGTCGACCCAGAACTTAGATGGGCCTGAACTGCTAGGTCCAATCCATTTTTAATTAAAAAAAAAAAGAAAGAAAGGGAAATAAGAAGTAAAATCTGGAAAATAATAATTATGGGAATAATCTGGCAAATATAAGGAAATAGTATATGGATATAATTTGTGAAAATAAAGGAAATAATTACTTTCGTATATTAATTTCAAGAAACAAAAGTGATTATAACATAATTGCTAAATTGTAGTAATACTCCTAAGATGTGTACCATGATGATAATGGGAATAACCAGGGGAAGTACCTAGTAGGCACAGTATTTATTTTACGGCTTACAGTAATAGTCGAGCATTTGCATATCATCTTATGTGTGCATAAATTATTGTTTGATATAGGAATTAATAACAAGCAGTACCCTGAGGAGCCTGAGCCGGAACATTTCGAGGACTTTCAGGAGTAGGAAATCGGCTAAAGTGAGAATAAGTAATATTTATATACTGCCTGTAATACCAAGTTGCTGTTTGTTTATTATGTGTGTTATATGCTTGAACAATTCTTTGTGGCTGTGAATGGTTGTTGTGAGATGAATTTAATTGGAATTTGTTGCCGTTGATGTTGCTGAATTGATGCTACTGTTGATGTTATTGATAATGTTAGAAATGTTGGTATTAGTAGGTTATTACTGTTGTTGTTGGCTGTGAAAATTGTGTGAGTAGAGTACCGTGGGTGCCAGTTGAAATAAGATTGTATCATCCAGACGAGCGGTGAGGCTGTGAGCCTGCTCGGGATAATGAGATAATGGAGGATAACTGAAACTAAGTAACTAGATGAGGGTAAAGAAGTAATAAAATTGGACACACTTAGACATCTAGTAAGACACAGTTAAATGTTGGAACAGCTAGATGGTAGTCGTATTTTTATGGTGCTGGGGGAGAGTGTGCTTGGGGTCTGCTCTCTGTCTGTACCAATTTTTGTTTTAGGCGTTGGGGGAGAGTGTGCTTGGGGTCTGCTCCTTGTCTGTGCCAGTTATACGTGGAGGTACCAGGGCAGGGTCCATGGGCTAGCTAGCTTGACTACCAGGCGAAGGCACCATTTAACTAGTGATAGGGGCCCTGATAATAAAATTGGTATAGCGTGTCTAGAATCACAGAGTGTGTTATTTGGGGTTCGTGAGAACCTTAATTATTTGCTGTTGATGTGACTTGATTATTATCGGTGCTTGTATATGTATATTTGCTTATGGATTTTACCCGGTGACCACTTCGGACTCACCCCTCGCCTGCGTGACCTGGTCGCGTAGTTTGGTTGTGCGTAGCTCAGGTACATTCGAGGCAAGCTGTGGCGCACCCTCTGCCAGGCCCGGATCCATCCTGTGTTGCATCATTTTCATTGCTGTTGTTATGTTGTATTAAGACTTCCGCTGCTTGCATTTTATCTTTTTGATTCGGTTGCTTGTTGTAATAATGTACCCGTGCCAGGACAAGTACTGTTGATGTATTATGTACTGTTATTGTATTATTACTGTTGGTTATGATATTAAAATGAAACGCCCCGACTACTATTTACCCAATACACAGTAGTTATCGAACATCAGTGCCGACACGTGGCACAGACAGAAAATACAACAGGAAAATCCGGCCCAACAGCCCATAGATAATATCATGTCACCCGACCTCGGGTATCTAAACATCAATAGCACAGCGGAAGCACTTATTTCTCAATGTCAAAATATGCAAAGCCCGATGCAACTAATGGATCCAAGTCCTGTCCGAGTGTACACTGCAGCCGCCGAAATGCAATCCTGACCTAACCTACAAGGATTGTGTGAGGGGTGAGACCAACCACTGTCTCACCGATAAAAAAACAAACCGCAGTATACAAGCAACCGTATATACACCAAAGCCAACACAGTACAATGGAGGTACAGCAAGCACAGCGTAGCATCAGAATCAGACAACTTACCCGACCTTACTATACGACTGACATCACAACATTAAGCTAGTCCTCTAAACTCACTGACAATCGGCGACTGACTATCCAATTTTATTATTAGGGCCCTTGTCACATGATAAGTATTGGCCGTGCCTGGTAGCCAGGTTAGCTAACCCCAGGGTGCTCTCCGCTAAACATCACAAATCATAACACAAATAACCGAGTCCCGCAGTCCTCGGCGGAAGTTTCGCAGTCCTTCCTATAACAAATCAACTGAGTCCCGCTGTCCTCAGCCGGGAGTCCCGCAATCCTCCCTATCATATCACAATCACAAGGTGACTACCATCTGGCCGTACCAATACCTGTCATGTGACAACCTAGATGTCTAGATGATATCACCACTGTTCATTATTATTTCTTATTCCACTATCCAATAGTAATTCATCATACTCACTTTCCTGAGCAGGCTCTCAGCCTCACAGCTCTTCTGGGAATCCAACGTCACAATACTGGGTCACTGCCATTGACCGATCAAATACACATATCGCATGCGAACATCACAATAATCATATCAACATTGCAAAGCACAACAGCTAGTCCATAGTAGTCATCAAGCATATAACAATAATCACAACAGTAACCAGCAATAACATGACAGGTACGCAAGATAACATATAAACTATAATCAAACAGACAACCGGGGTTTCACGGGCAGCATACCGAAGTTTATAAGTTTATATCCTCACTTGATGTGTCTCTGAAACTGTTATCCGGTCAAACCTCAATGTCCCTATATACATATATGGCAACATAATCACTTATAATGCACCAACAAGATGATTATGCATAATACCGGTTTAACAATTATTATACGGCTTATCTGTTCATTTCATTATCTCCATAATTTTCTTATTACCAAACAGTTCAACCAACTTGGTGGCAATTAATTAAATCCAGCGGTTATATCAAGTATATTTGATCTAAATCAAAAACCGAAAACGAGCGCCCAAGCCGATATCCCGGCCCTGAGGTCGCTTATGACAAGCAAACATGTATTTATATAAATACGTCGTATAAATTATATTTTGGTAACATATCAAAGTAAATAATATTTCATAAATACTTATCCTCGATAAAATAATAATAATAGTAGTAACCATATATACGCTTAGTAAGAATTGATTATAAAATAGTGGTAACGTTAAATACGTCCAAATAGTATATGAATAATACATATCCGATAATAAAACCGTTAAATAGGTAATACCTCCATTGGTAAGGAGGTTAACATAGCTGATATATAGTATAAAATAATTTTAACATGATATATAAAATACATATACGTTTGTATCCATTAATTGTAAACAGGAGTATAGAGAGTAGTAATAATACCATAGCTCGATAAAATACAACGGTTATTTAATAATATAACACTTCAAAACTTGTACATGTTAAGTAGTTAGATTTAATATATAACAAAATCATTGGGCAAAATATTATAATTGCTAATAAATTGATATTTCAAAATAATATTATAGTTAATGAAATATTTCTTGATAAATTAATAAAATATAATTTAGCCTTAAAATAAATTTACACGGGTTATATGTAAGAATAAAATTGGTAGAAATAATTGATATGAAACTAATATTAATTTAGCCCAAAATAAACTCATATATATATAGCCAAGAATATAAATTAAGATCTATAATTATTTAGCCGATGAAAGTATAGGTAGTAGTAATATTTATATAAGACTAAAATTGATAAATAAATAAGGTATGGGCCTATTATCATTTAGCCCAAAGGAACGGTAATTAAATGTATTAGAACGTAATTTTAACATTAATAAAATTCAACATAATTGAAACGCCCCGACCCGTATTTACCGTACACAGTAAACACGTGCCGGAACTGTGACGACCCAACCAAACCAAGCCCAGCATACAGTGTATACAACAGAAACTCGGGCTCAACAGCCCAAAATAAAAACAACAATAACAACATAACCAGCCCAATGGCCCAACAATAGCAATATAATGCACAGCGGAAGACTTAATAACTCACAAAGATACTGTATGCGACATAGATGCAAACTATGGATCCAAGTCCTGTATATATATATATTGTTTTTTTTTTGTTATATTAAATCGGACTGGGGCATGAATAGTGCGGCCCAGACCAAGGCAGCAGCCCAGCACAAGCCTGCCAAGGCCCGGCCCAGCACAGCCCATAGCCCGACCCAGCGAACGCGACCCGACCAAGCGCGCGGGTCAAACAAACCCGGATCTGGTCACCTCGGGTTGCAACGGCTGGCGTCGACGGCGAGAGCGCGAGGAAGGGACGCGAGCACACCAACAACAGCGGCGGATGATGGCGACTCCATGGGCGGTGGAAAGGCGGCGCGGCGACGGCAGGGGTAGTTGCAGGCGCGGAGGAGAAGCGGATCCGCGGGTCTGCCGACGGGTCAACGACGCGTCACGACGATTCGGTGGACGGAAAAGCACGGGGGCGACGGCAACAGGACGACGACGGCGTGAAGATGATGCTGGTGGCGGCGGTGACTCGAGAAGCGTCAGGGAACGCTTCGTGATGAATAGTGTCGGGAAGGGGAACGAAGGTGACGACACTGTTCTTTCTTTTCTTTCCAAATTTTTACCCTAGCTGTTACAGTAATTTAAACTACTTGGAAATTAAGCCCGGTGGACCTTCACATGCGTTTAGCTCATCGGAGTAAGTAATAAAACAACCTCAAATTAATTAAGCCAAATAAGTAATCAAATCTAGATAATATGGGCCTTTTATTATAATTAGCCCAATTAAAATGAGTAAAACCGGAAATTAAATTCAATGGGCCTTTTACGAGCCCAGGCAAAGGTAAATAAAATTAAAACGGAAATATAAATACTATGGGCCTTTTTAATAGCCCAGTTCGAAATTAAGAACATAAAATAAATAAATACATGAAATTAAACATAATTAAATAAAAGCATAAAAGCATAATTTAAATAAATAAAACATAATTTAAATTGCACAAAATAAAATCTTGGTTAATATTAATTAAGTTAATTAATAGTTTAATTATCGTTGTTTTGGTGTCCGAGTCCGTTTAATATTATCCGAGGTCCGTTAATGATGCATGAAGGGTCCAAGGCTCGGGTTTTACCCACAAGACCATTTCCGAGCTCGTTGGAAAATTCTCAAGGCTTCCGGAAACTCGCCGGAATCCAGCCAAACACAGTTCACAGTAGCAAACGCTCCTCTGTTACTGTTCACCATCCAACCCACCGCAAAGTAACACCACAACAACGTACATCGTCCATCCACCACTCACGGCCAAAACCTCCAAGGAAACACCCGCAACCACAACGACCATCAATCATCACACTGTCATCCACAATATCCTGTAGCCATCACCAACCCAAACCACAAGAATAGGCAACAACACAGACCCGATCAGTTCAATCGGACCTGAATCGGATTAGGGGTAGAAAGGGAAGAATAACAAAGGAAAAAGGCAAGGACCACTATGGTCTTACCCACGTATCCACGCAGCGGCGACGGTGGGAGGCGGATCGGCCTCTGTGCTCGGTCGTGGTCGGTGCTCGTCTTGGTGGTGGCGCAGTAAGGAGGAGCACCAACGGTGGCTCGTCGTTCTCCGTGTCTGGTGCAGCGGTGACGAGCAGAGGTAGAGGAGGAGGAAACGAGTCAGCATCGCGGCTCGGTGTGGTGGAGGTTGTGACCAGAGACAGAGAACGAGGAGATCGGGCGGTGGTTGCGTCGATCCGAGGCAGTGATGCAGGCGAACAGTGAGAAGCTGGCACGGGGAGGAGATGGTGGTCTCGGGTCTAGCGGCTCAAAGGAGAAGAGGAAGAAGGAGCAGGAGCAGATGGGGGGTAATCTGGTGGTGGTCGGGTTGGTGGTTTGTGTGAGGTGAAGCGGGGGAAGAAAGGAAAGGAAGAGAAAGATGGGTGGAGGTGTGGAGGCAAGGGAGAAGCCGGCGGTTGCAGCGGCGGCTTTAGATGGCAACAAAGGAGGAGGAAGGGAGAAGAGAGGGGCGGTGTCGGAGGAGATGTGGCTCGGGTTGGTTGTGACAGGCTGCGCGAGGAGGATGAGGAGAAAGGAGGAGAAGGAGGAGTGAAGAAGATGGATTTTTTGCAAGGGAGAGGGGAAATCGGGTGAAGGGAAGAGAAGGTAAAGATTGAAGTTGGGAAGAAAGGACAAAGAGAAAAAAGAAAGAAAAGACTGAAAAGAAAGGGTAGGGGCCGGTTGGTCACGGGTGGTCTCGGTGGGGAAGAGGAGAAAAGAAAGAAAAGAAAGAAAAGAAAGAAGAAGAGAAGGAAAGAAAAGAAAGAAGAGTGGCCACGTGGCAAGCCACGATTGGCCGGTCCGGATTTCCGTCCCGAGTCCGGAGATACAACTTGGGCTCGGAAAATCCGATTAATACCCCTAAGCGTCGTCCAAGTTTCGGAACTGAAAACCGAGGCTCAGTTAGTTAAAAAGATACTCCCGAGCATCATGTATCCTCGGTGATCGAAACGAGGCTCGGTTATTCCCGGAAAAAAAACCCTCGGTAAAACTCGGTCAGATGGAGTTCATCGAATTATGACGTTTAAATTTCTTTTTAAATTACAATTAGTAATATATGTGTAACTTACATATCCGGCCAAAATATTTGTAAATTTTTTATTATTTTTGTTGATTAGGAAAATCATAATAATAATGGTAACAACAATAACAATAATAATAGTAATTTTGAGTGTAGTAAAAAAATAGTGAAAATAATGAAAATTAACTCAGATTGGTAAAACTCTTGATTAACCGCGTTAAAATTTTATTAACCACCGTAAAAGTCAAAACAGCTTGGTAAAAATCACGAAAATTTTACCCGGGTCGCTACATTCTCCCCTCCTTAAAGGAATTTCGTCCTCGAAATTCACACCGTAATCCACTAATCCCATAAACATATATATATATATATATATATATATATATATATATATATATATATATATATATATATATATATATATATATATATATATATATATATATAGTTATCATGATCATCAATCCTTTCACAAATCATCAAATATGTGAACTCCAAATTATCACCCATGATTCACAATTAAATTCTCCAAATACATTTCTTTTTTTTTTAGATTATATCTCCCAAACCATGTTGATCATTACTCCAAAATTCATTTCTAACATAATTATCATTCAAATAATTTTTTTTTCTTCCTTCTAAACCCACCGAAATTAGCAAAGATCAGAACTTCGATTATAGCTCTTTAAATAATCCCTCATATCATCAGATCATCAAACTCTTTTTAAAGATTGAATCACCAAAATCCTCAAATCATCGAACCTTTCTCCTTTTTTTTTTTTTTAAGAATCAATCACCTATGACATCAAGAATTCCATGATCATTAATCCAATCCTCAAATCAAGTTATCACATCATAAACAACTTTAGTATCCGAAAATCATCAAATCTTCAACCCATTTCTTAAAAGAAAATTAAATCACCTCCAAAATCATAGAATTCTCCAAGAATATTAATCCAATCCTCAACTCAAATTATCACGTCATAAACAAAGCAGTACCCCAAAAGTCATCAATTTATCATATCATAAACAAAACAGTACTAAAAAATTATCATTTTCCACTTCATCAAGGCCATATAATATCATACCATCACTTAAAGATATACAAACCAAAAACCATAATTAAATCTTACTTGTTCTGGCGAAACATCCGGCACACGGGTGCAATAAGATAGACTTCTTGCCTTCTCAAGATCCCTTATCTCACTGTTCTTCCCGGGCAACGACTATGTCCGAACTTTATAATAAAATCTTTAAAGACGTTTCATCATCAAAATCATAAAACTTTTCAAAAACAGCGATTACATCTTATAAACACATTTAACCCATAGCCTCAGCTGTAAATGTCATTTTATCAAAACTCATCTTTTAAAAACTTATCTCTCTAAAACTTCATATCAACAAAACAACAGTATTGCAAAGTACAGAAATACGAATATCTTGTCTTCCAACTGTATTTATGAGAAGGTATACACACATGTGAATGTTCTGCAGCAAGTTGGCATCCCTCGACTGGATCCATTATGCACTAACGATATGAATATGCAAGCAATCAGGTTAATCATGTGGAGCAAGCTATGCACAATAAACAAGCATAACACACACCCAAGGACCTACCACCCGCTCCGTTACCAAAATGAAACGCCCCGACTACTATTTACCCAATACACAGTAGTTACCGAACATTAGTGTCGACACGTGGCACAGACAGAAAATACAACAGGAAAATCCAGCCCAACGGCCCAAAGATAATATCATGTCACCCGACCTCGGGTATCTCAACATCAACAGCACAGCGGAAGCATTTATATCTCAATGTCAAAATACGCAAAGCCCGATGCAACTAATGGATCCAATTCCTTTCCGAGGGTACATTGCAGCCGCCGAAATGCAATCCTGACCTAACCTGCATGGACTGTGTGAGGGGTGAGACCAACCACTATCTCACTGATAAACAAATAAACCGCAGTATACAAGCAACCGTATATACACCAAAGCCAACACAGTATAATGGAGGTACAACAAGCACAGCGTAGCATCAGAATCAGACAACTTACCCGACCTTACTATACGACTGACATCACAA
Source organism: Turnera subulata (assembly GCA_028386065.3). Taxonomy (NCBI): domain Eukaryota; kingdom Viridiplantae; phylum Streptophyta; class Magnoliopsida; order Malpighiales; family Passifloraceae; genus Turnera; species Turnera subulata. The sequence continues at coordinate 64,182 of JAKUCV010004210.1, forward strand.
CGTTAAGCTAGTCCTCTAAACTCACTGACAATCGGCGACTGACTATCCAATTTTATTATTAGGGCCCTTGTCACATGATAAGTATTGGCCGTGCCTGGTAGCCAGGTTAGCTAACAGGGTGCTCCCCGCTAAACATCACAAATCATAACACAAATAACCGAGTCCCTCAGTCCTTCCTATAACAAATCAACTGAGTCCCGCAGTCCTCAGTCGGGAGTCCCGCAGTCCTCCCTATCATATCACAATCACAAGGTGACTACCATCTGGTCGTACCAATACTTGTCACGTGACAACCTAGATGTCTAGATGATATCACCACTATTCATTATTATTTCTTATTCCATTATCCAACAGTAATTCATCATACTCACTTTCCCGAGCAGGCTCTTAGCCTCACAGCTCTTCTTGGAATCCAACGTCACAATACTGGGTCACTGCCATTGACCGATCAAATACACATTTCTCATACGAACATCACAATAATCATATCAACATCGCAAAGCACAACAGCTAGTCCACAGTAGTCATCAAGCATATAACAATAATCACAATAGTAGCCAGCAATAACATGAAGATAACATATAAACTATAATCAAACAGACAACCGGGGTATCACGGGCAGCATACCGAAGTTTATAAGTTTATATCCTCACCTGATGTGTCTCTGAAACTACTATCCGGTCAAACCTCAATGTCCCTATATACATATATGGCAACACAATCACTTATATTGCACCAACAAGATGATTATGCATGATACCGGTTTAACAATTATTATACGGCTTATCTGTTCATTTCATTATCTCCATAATTATCTTATTACCAAACAGTTCAACCAACTTGGTGGCAATTAATTAAATCCAGCGGTTATATCAAGCATATTTGATCTAAATCAAAAACCGAAACCGAGCGCCCAAGCCGATATCCCGGCCCTTAGGTCGCTTGTGACAAGCAAACATGTATTTACATAAATACGTCGTACAAATTATATTTTGGTAACATATCAAAGTAAATAATATTTCATAAATACTTATCCTCGATAAAATAATAATAATAATAGTAGTAACCATATATAAGCTTAGTAATAATTGATTATAAAATAGTGGTAACGTTAAATACGTCCAAATAGTATATGAATAATACATATCCGATAATAAAACCGTTAAATAGGTAATACCTCCATTGGTAAGGAGGTTAACATAGCTGATATATAGTATAAAATAATTTTAACATGATATATAAAATACATATACGTTTGTATCCATTAATTGTAAACAGGAGTATAGAGAGTAGTAATAATACCATAGCTCAAAAAAATACAACGGTTATTTAGTAATATAACACTTCAAAACTTGTACATATTAAGTAGTTAGATTTAATATATAACAAAATCATTGGGCAAAATATTATAATTGCTAATAAATTGATATTTCAAAATAATATTATAGTTAATGAAATATTTCTTGATAAATTAATAAAATATAATTTAGCCTTAAAATAAATTTGCACGGGTTATATGTAAGAATAAAATTGGTAGAAATAATTGATATGAAACTAATATTAATTTAGCCCAAAAGAAGTCATATATATATAGCCAAGAATATAAATTAAGATCTATAATTATTTAGCCGATGAAAGTATAGGTAGTAGTAATATTTATATAAGACTAAAATTGATAAATAAATAAGGTATGGGCCTATTATCATTTAGCCCAGAGGAACGGTAATTAAATGTATTAGAACGTAATTTTAACATTAATAAAATTCAACATAATTTAAACGATTTGGAAATTAAGCCCGGTGGACCTTCACATGCATTTAGCCCATCGGAGTAAGTAATAAAACAACCTCAAATTAATTAAGCAAAATAAGTAATCAAATCTAGATAATATGGGCCTTTTATTATAATTAGCCCAATTAAAATAAGTAAAACCGGAAATTAAATTCCATGGGCCTTTTACGAGCCCAGGCAAACGTAAATAAAATTAAAATGGAAATTTAAATACTATGGGCCTTTTTAATAGCCCAATCCGAAATTAAGAACATAAAATAAATAAATAGATGAAATTAAACATAATTAAATAAAAGCATAAAAGCATAATTTAAATAAATAAAACATAATTTAAATTGCATAAAATAAAATCTTGGTTAATATTAATTAAGTTAATTAATAGTTTAATTATCGTTGTTTTGGTGTCCAAGTCCGTTTAATATTATCCGAGGTCCGTTAATGATGCATGAAGGGTCCAAGGCTCGGGTTTTACCCACAGGATCATTTCCGAGCTCGCTGGAAAATTCCTGAGGTTGCCGGAATCCGGCCAAACACTGTTCACAGTAGCAAACGCTCCTCTATTACTGTTCACCATCCAACCCACCGCAAAGTAACACCACAACAACGTACATCGTCCATCCACCACTCACGGCCAAAACCTCCAAGGAAACACCCGCAACCACAACGACCATCAATCATCACACTGTCATCCACAATATCCTGTAGCCATCACCAACCCAAACCACAAGAATAGGCAACAACACAGACCCGATCAGTTCAATCGGACCTGAATCGGATTAGGGGTAGAAAGGGAAGAATAACAAAGGAAAAAGGCAAGGACCACTGTGGTCTTACCCACGTATCCATGCAGCGGCGACGGTGGGAGGCGGATCGGCCTCTGTGCTCGGTCATGGTCGGTGCTCGTCTTGGTGGTGGCGCAGTAAGGAGGAGCACCGACGGCGGCTCGTCGTTCTCCGTGACTGGTGCGGCTGTGACGAGTAGAGGTAGAGGAGGAGGAAACGAGTCGGCATCGCGGCTCGGTGTGGTGGAGGTTGCGACCAGAGGTAGAGAGCGAGGAGATCGGGCGGTGGTGGCGTCGATCCGAGGCAGTGATGCAGGCAAACAGTGAGCAGCTGGCACGGGGAGGATATGGTCGTCTCGGGTCCGGTGGCTCAAAGGAGAAGAGGAAGAAGGAGGAGGAGCAGATGGGGGGGTATTCTGATGGTGGTCGGGTTGGTGGTTTGTGCGAGGTGAAGCAAGGGAAGAAAGGAAAGGAAGAGGAAGATGGGAGGAGGTGTGGAGGCAAGGGAGAAGCCGGCGGTTGCAGCGGCGGCTTTGGGTGGCAGCAAGGGAGGAGGAAGGGAGAAGAAAGGGGCGGTGTCGGAGGAGGTGTGGCTCGGGTTGGTTGTGACAGGCGGCGCGAGGAGGATGAGGAGAAAGGAGGAGTAGGAGGAGTGAAGAAGATGGATTTTTTGCAGAGGAGAGGGGAAATTGGGTGAAGGGAAGAGAAGGTAAAGAGGGAAGCTGGGAAGAAAGGACAAAGAGAAAAAAGAAAGAAAAGACTGAAAAGAGAGGGTAGGGGCCGGTTGGTCATAGGTGGTCTCGGTGGGGAAGAGGAGAAAAGAAAGAAAAGAAAGAAAAGAAAGAAGAAGAGAAGGGAAGAAAAGAAAGAAGAGTGGCCACGTGGCAAGCCACGATTGGTCGGCCTGGATTTCCGTCCCGAGTCCGAAAATACAACTTGGGCTTGGAAAATCCGATTAATATCCCTGAGCGTCGTCCAAGTCTCGGAACTGAAAACCGAGGCTCGGTTAGTTAAAATGATACTCCCGAGCGTCACGTATCCTCGGTGATCGAAACGAGGCTCAGTTATTCCCATATAACATTTACCTTATGGGTAGGCTATGTTTTGTTAATTGATAACATAATAGCAGTATTATTATTTTGATAGATATAATATATTAACATCATTTCCATAACGGTTACATTATTTTGATCCATTAATTTTATTTTATTATAAACTAAAATAATCTAACTTCTTACTATGTACAAGTTTTATTCTATTATATTAACAATATTCGTTATATTTTAATGAGCTATGGTAATATTATCATCATCTATACTCTATTTTACAATTAAAAGTTATATACGTATATATATTTTATATATCATGTTAAAATTATTTTATACCATATATCAGTTATGATAACCTCTTTACTGATGGAGGTATTTCCTATTTAACGGTTTTATCACAACTATTTTATAATCATTTCTTTCTAAGCGTACATATAGTTATTATTATTATTATTTTAACTGGGATAAGTACTTATGAAATACTATTTACTTCGTAATATTTAATGGACCACGAGTATGGGTCATGATTTGGTATTATTACTAAATATAATTTATATAACGTGTTTGCGTATATATGTGTTTTCTTATCATAAGCCACCTAAGGGCCGGGATATCGGCTTGGACGCTTGGTTTCGGTTTTGATTTTGATCTAAATCAAGTATGTGATAATATCGATTGGAAATATTAAATCAGTTAATTTCTACCAAGATGGGTAAACTGACTATATAATAAGATAATTATGGAGATAATAAGATGAACCGGTAAAGATAAGCCGTCTAATAAGTGTTGAACCTGTATCATGCATAATCTTCTTGTTGGTGCATTATAAGTGATTGTGTTCCTATATATATACATATAGGGTATCAAGGTTTGACCGGATAGCAGTTTCAGAGACACATAGGTGAGGATGGATAACCTTTGATATGTGCCCGTAATACTGAGTGTGTTTTGTTGTTTGATTGACCAAAGATGATTATTGTTGGTTGTTTGACTGCTATGATGTTGTTGTTATTGCTGATAAACTGTGTTATTGGATTGTGGAATTTGTGCTGAGATTAATGTCGAATTGATAACTGTGGATAATTGAGGAAAGAATAAGGAGTATTGGAAATGGAATTGGAATTGAATTTGAGATGATGATTTAATTGTCACGTGGAAAGTAGTGGTACGACTAGATGGTTAGAGGCTAGTTCTGCGGTGTCATGGCCGGTTTGGTTTGGTCTTGGGGATGTTGATCCCGGATGATTTGGATATTGGGATGTTGATCCCGGATTGGTTGATATTGGGATGTTGATCCCGGATTGGTTGTTATTGGGATGTTGATCCCGGATTGTGTTTTGGCCTGGCATCCGGAATTAGTTAATAACCAGGTACGACCCTAGCTTGTCCAGTGACAGGGCCCAGAAGATAAAATTGGAAATAATAATAAATATTCTTTTGGTCTTGGCTCAGTTGTGTTTTGGTAGAATCTTTGTGTTGTGTTTGTCTGTGTTTACTTCGAAAGTATTATGGTTGACTGCATATCTTTGTTTATCCTTCGTCGGTGAGCACTTCGGACTCACTCCTCGCCTGCGGGGTTTCATCCCGTAGGAAGAGTTGTTTGTGGTACAGGAACGTACGGGGCAGGCTGCTGTGTACCCTCGGGCAGGACTCGGATCCATTAAGCTGCATTTGGAGTTTTGCATATGTTGTTTATAAGATTATAAATGCTTCCGCTGTGCTAAAGTTGATATTGAGATTCCCGAAGTTGGGTGTGATGATATTGACATTGGGCCGTTGGGCCGGATTTCTTGATGTATTCCCTGTCTGTGCCAGTTATACGTGGAGGTACCAGGGCGGGGTCCACGGGCTAGCTAGCTTGACTACCAGACGACGGCCACCATTTAACTAGTGATAGGGGCCCTAATAATAAAATTGGTATTGCGTGTCTAGAATCACAGAGTGTGTTATTTGAGGTTCGTGAGAACCTTAATTATTTGCTGTTGATGTGACTTGATTATTTACGGTTGCTTGTATATGTATATTTGCTTATGGATTTTACCTGGTGAGCACTTCGGACTCACCCCTCGCCTGCGTGACCTGGTCGCGTAGTTTGATTGTGCGTAGCTCAGGTACATTCGAGGCAAATTGTGGCGCATTCTCTGCCAGGCCCGGATCCATCCTGCGTTGCATCACTTTCATATTGTTGCTTATTGTTGTATTGCATTAAGACTTCCGCTGCTTGCATTTTTCTACTCAGTTCCGATGCTTGTTGTAATAATGTCTCCGTGCCGGGACAACCCGGCCCAGACCAGGGCAAGGAGCCCAGCACAGGCTTGCCAAGGCTCGGCCCAGCACCAGCCCACTGCCCAACCTAGTAGACGCGACCCGACCAGAAGAAACGGGTCGAACGCGGCCTCACCTTGGGTTCAGTGACGGCGGCGCGACAAGCAGCAGGGACGGGCAAGAGGAAGGCTAGCGCTGGGTCGGCGAGGCTGAGGCGACTCTGGAACGGCAGCAGGAAGGGCGTGGCAGCGTCGGCCGAAGGCGGGAGGCGCGGGGAAGACAGATCCGCGGGTTGCACGACGGGTCAACAGCACGTCGCGGCGTTTCCGGCGATCGAAGATGTTAGAACAATAGCCCTACGCTAGAAGGGGGTGAATAGCATTTATCGGACTAATACGAAATAAGTAGGAAATAAATGCAGAATTAAAACAATTGAAGGACACAAGCAATTTATCCTGGTTCACACACACACTACTTGTGTGGCTAATCCAGTCCTTCAAGAGACTCTCTTGAAGATTTTACTAACTATGTTAAGCTTACGGGTGCTTAACAAACCGTTACAAACCTAGAGTTCTAATTACAAGAAACTCTAATCTCTTGCTTGAAGATACCACACTTCAAGACTTCTCACAAGGAAAGAAAACTCACTCTTCCTATGAGCTGCTACAAGGGAACTAACCTCCCTTAGGGTATATAACAACACAATCACTCAAACAATGGCTCCCACAAGAGTAGATATGAGTTACAGAATTTAAGCTCAAAAAGGCAACTCTCAAATTCTCAACAGGATATTGGTTCAATTAAAATTTTGATGAATGTATGAAAATGAAAACTTGAATGTAGAGAGTTCATTTTCTTTAATCAGAGCTGTAAATCAATAATTTATAGCTCTGAAAACATGTATAGCCGTTTAGGATCCACTCATTTGAATTATTGGACTAACGGTAACTAAAACATCGATGTTCATAAATCCAACATCGATGTTATTTTGGTTCTGTGTAAAAATATTTAAAGCATCAAGTGAAGAACATCGATGTTTCAAAAACCAACATCGATGTTATTTTGCTTCTGTGAAAATGAGATGAAAACTGATCATTGAAGAACATCGATGTTGAGCTTACAAAATCGATGTTATTTTGCTCCTTCGAACAAGAGTTAAAGATTGATCATTTAAGAACATCGATGTTTACTCGACAACATCGATGTTATTTTGCTTCTGTGAAAAAATGAGTTTAAAGAACCAATTTGAAGAACATCGATGTTCTAAAGCCAACATCGATGTTTTGTTCATGTAAAAATATTTTTAAATGCAACGGTCATGAGAACATCGATGTTTAGGAAGCCAACATCGATGTTCTGAGCCTTCTGCCAATTTTTGGAAAATTCTTTGAAGGCAGGAACATCGATGTTTAGATGGCAACATCGATGTTTTGGAGCTACTGCCAACTTTTGGAAAAATGGTTGAAACCAAGAACATCGATGTTTGGGATGCCAACATCGATGTTTTGAGCCTACTGCCTGTTTTGAAGAATTGTGCAAAGGCAAGAACATCGATGTTTAAATCCACAAACATTTTTATGCTTGGAAATATGTTATGTGATGCATGAGCAAAATTCATCTTATTTTGAGCCAATGTCCTAGAAGAGTTGATGTTTTATACCTTGTACAATTTATGAATCTAACTCTTCTTTCTTGGCTCTTCAATTCTTGTGCTCATTCACTTTGATCCTTTGCTCTTGATTTTGTTTCTTTAACTTGAGGATTGATTTGCCTTCATTTCAATTCATTTCTTTTTGCTTCCTGAATAGTTTGTCAATATCAAAACCTATAAGAAGCAAGGAGGCATTAGTTCCAACAATTTCCCCCTTTTTGATAATGACAAACAATGAAAGTATATGCCAAGAGTTAGTATATGCCGAGTTGTATAGATTTCAAAGTGGGATGAATTCCACCTAACTTGATGATGCATATATTTATTCTTCCCCCTTTTGTCATTAGCAAAAAGAAATGGCAAAAGCAAAGTTTTATTGAATTTTTTTAAAAAAAGCATAAAACATAAACATAAGTGAAGAGTTAAGAACAATGGTCCTAGTTCCCATCATTTTTCTCATCCTCATCATCGGCAGCCTCTTCCTCAGTAGCTTCATCATCTTCCTCATCTACTGTCATGGGGTCAAAATCTTCATCATCATCATTATCATCACCTCCAAAGTTGAAACCTTGGAAGGTTGTGTGATATGGTGGAGGATTATAGTTGACATGAGCAAAATAGGCACGCAAGTCATGCCCTTGCCTTTGTACCTCCAAGTCGATTCTGTCAATGGATCGTCCCAAGCTACAGAGAGTGGCAGCAATCGAGTCAAGTGAGGCGGCAGGAGCGTGAGGAGCGGGTGCTGGAAGAGCAAGTAGTTGAGGAGCTGCTCCTCGTGTAGGCCTCGGGACTTCCTCGGATGGGCTGGTGTGGAAAGTAGCATCGTTAATTGCCCAAAGTTTGGAGTGAGGAGTTTGATGTCCTTCAAAGGGAGTTAGGCCTGCATTCAAACAAATATCCACAACCAAAAAGGCATAGGGAAGGGGATGGTTGTTGGAAGTGTGCTCGGCCATGTGCATGAGCACAAATCGTGCCCAATTGATCGGAGCACCATGGATGATGGCGTGTAGGATCTTCTCGTCCTCCGTTGTCATGTTGGTGTGATTTCCGGCCCTTGGTTGATTACTCGTGTTAGAAGATAAAAAAGCACTCTATATTCAGGATTGATAGAGTGTATTGTTGGCCGATTGGAGCGATTTCGGCGTATTTCCGTGAAGCCAAGATCAGACAACAGCACAGCTTCATGGAGGGTGAGGAAATGATCACCTCCATAAGTCACGATGTCATCGCCTTGGGCAAGTAGGCCTGCAATCCGTCCGAATTGCTCCAATGTCACCTGAAAACGTCTCCCATTAACGCTGGCAGAGAGGACATCACCGTCATAGTGAAGGGTAGTGTAGAAAGCGCGGATGAAGTCCAGATTGAAGTGGTAGTGCCTCCGCGTCACAAAATCCCAGAGACGAGATTCCCGTAAGTGGCGTTCAAGGTTGGCAAATTGCTTCTTCTGTGGGTAATCTTCTGGAAGATACCGAGGAGAAGCGATGGCTCGTTTTGCGTAGAAAGAGTTGAAGTGTGTGAGCTCATCTTTGGAACTGAACCAAATTTCTGAATTTGGTACAGAAAATTTAGAAGCAGCACTTGAAGATCTACCCTTCTTCTTGGATTGATGTTCATGGGCAACTTGCTTGCCTTTGGAGCTTCTTTTGTCACCAGCCATTATGGGAGGAGTTTGAGAAGGTGATTTGATGTTTGAGTGTGTAAAGGGATGAATGAAGATGTTAATGATATTTCCAGAAGGTAATAGAGTGAGGATGCAGTGTTTTAAAGAAATGAAAGTACACGGTTTATATAGTGGTGGCAGGAAAGTATCCGTTTTAGTGCTCCAACGGCTATATTTTTTGAAATTTGTCGTTTCAACATCGATGTTAGGGAAGGAACATCGTTGTTTTCAGAAGAGGCACATCGATGTTAGGGAAGGAACATCGATGTTTTCTGAAGAGGCACATCGATGTTCCAACGTTCGGCCGATAAACACGCATAGCTGAACGGCTACATTTTTGAAAGTCAGTGACTAAACATCGATGTTTGTCAAATCAACATCGATGTTTTGAGCTCTCTGGACAAAAAATATAAAATCCTGCTAATGTATGAACATCGATGTTCTGTTATGGAAACATCGATGTTTTTTTTTAAAAAAAAAAACTGGAAATAGAATACTTACTGAACATCGATGTTTGATACGGAACATCGATGTTAGTTCAATGTTGATTGGTGGCATGATTGGTTGCTTGATGGAACATCGATGTTGGACTCTTAACATCGATGTCTTTCGGCCACTGGTCCAATTTTGCTTAAATCCGAATTGATCTAACATCGATGTGTATGGTAACAACATCGATGTTGTTTGTTCCACCATATTTTTGTTTACCCTGTCTTTTGGCCTCATTAAGGGGTACCTGCAAAACAGAGTTAGACGAACCTCGGGTGCTTGTGTTAGCAAAGATAATACACGAGCTTTAGTAAGATGAAACATGTGTGACAATTTTAAGGGTAGTAAGGAAGCCTCTGCCCCAAGAAATATTTTCTTGGATTTCTGTCCTCCCAGGATGAGGAGGTATCTCCTTGTCGTAAGTACACCGGGCTCGAGAAAATGTCTTGTCAGTTGGACTTTGGTTGCCTCAGATACCCAACTAATCAGACAGTAAATCCCGTGATGAATCAATAATGCAATTGAGGCCAGGATTTTCAACAAAGCAGATGCTTGAATAGCTGAAAGATTGGAGGTTAGTAATAAATGAATTGGCAAGTTGTTCAAAAAGAAATTCTTGAAAATCGAAGCAGTTTGGAGGGGCCTTCTTCAGAACATTTTTCAAAGATGGGTAGGGGTCACCTCCGAAGCAAGCTCGGGACATTCCAGAAATTGGTAGGGGTCACCTTCTGAGAGAAGAAGCAACATAGTTGTGTTTCTATAAATAGGCATACGATAGAGCTCATTAGACACAGAAAATTATAAGCTAATTTCTGAAAGAGAGTTAAAAAAAAGATTAAAAGCAAAAATGCCTTCCCCTTCCACAGTATTTTTTGTTGAGGGTGCAGCCGTAGGCAGGAGAAACCGATTAGCCTATAGTATTGTAAGTGAGCCGTCTGAGGATCTGCCTAATGAACTAGGTAGAATTCCTCGCTTAGTATTTGTCGATGAGCTCTACTCTTCCAGGTTTTTTGTCTCACCCATGGAAGAGACTATTTTTCTGGAGAGTCAAAGCCCACTTAGAACATCCTTCTATGGTACCGCCAATGCCACCATGTTCTTCATATCTAAAAGGCTTGAAAGTTTCCAAATGGAGTCTACCCATCAAACCTTAGAACAAGGAAGTTATTACCGTCTTTCAATGACTGCTCAGAGTGCTGCACAGGCCCCTGGCTTACCACCGACGTGGCCAAAGGTTTGCCTGCTAGTGTGGAATTGCAGAGGAATCACAAGGCGCTCTGAAGATTTTGCAAGAATGTTGAGAGATTGAAGAACCAGTACAAACCGAACATGGTTCTGCTCACCGAGACATTATGGCAACCTGGCGAAAACCACGGGGTCATCCCTCTCCGTTTTCCATCAGTGAACCGGTTTGAAATCCCTAGCCAGAATAACTCGGGTGGAATGTGGTTTGCATGGAATGATAGTGTGAGGGTTAATATAGTCAATGACCCTAATAGCTTCTCTGTAACTGCTGTGCCAAACCGTTAGGAGCACATGATAATTGTAATAAGTGTGTTTTAAGTTCCAGCAGCTGTACTCAATCTTTATAATCAATAAAAGTATTTATGTTTTCAGCATGTGTAATGACAAACAACTAGAAGTATATGCCAATATAAGGATAATTCCCCATATTTTTCAAATTATGATTCTGCATATACTTCTATGATTCCCCCCTATCGTGTTGCTTTTAGTAAGGGGAGTACCTGCAAAATAAAATTAGGGGAGCCTCCGACGCTCAAGTCAGTAATGTTCGAAAAAGAGATATGTAAAGAATGCATAGATTACATTAATGTAGAGTCAAGTATGCCAAGTTCAGTTCGAATTCGAAAGTATGACTCTTTGTCTAAGGGTTTTGTGAAGATGTCAGCTAGTTGGGATTTTGTTTCAACAAATTCAATAGCTGCATCTCCTTTAGATACATGATCTCTAATGAAGTGATGCCTAATATCTATATGTTTTGTTCTAGAATGAAGAACAGGGTTCCTCGTCAAGCTTATGGCACTTGTGCTATCACATTTAAGAGGCACATGACTAAGACTTAGACCATAATCTTTTAGTTGTTGTTTCATCCAAAGAATTTGTGCACAACAACTTCCAGCGGCAATGTATTCCGCTTCGGTGGTAGACAATGCAACACTAGCTTGTTTCTTGCTAAACCATGAGACTAAAGAGCTACCGAGCAAATGGCATGTTCCACTAGTGCTTTTTCGATCTAATTTGCAGCCTGCAAAATCAGAGTCGGAATATCCTACGAGATGATGTGTAGTGCCTTTTGGATACCATAGTCCAACATTTATTGTGCCTACAAGGTATTTCATTATTCGTTTTATAGCCTTAAGATGAGATTCTTTAGGACAAGATTGCAACCTTGCACATAAACAAACACTAAACATGATATCCGGCCTACTTGCCGCAAGGTAAAGAAGTGATCCGATCATACCTCGATATTTCTTAATGTCCACTTCAATACCTTTCTCATCTTTGTCTAAATGTATGGAAGTGCTCATTGGTGTGGCCATTTGCTTGGAGTTGTCCATTTCAAAGCGCTTAAGCAGCTCCTTGCAATACTTGGATTGGGAGATGAATGTTCCTTCCTTCATTTGTTTGACTTGTAAACCGAGGAAGAATGTCAACTCACCCATCATGGACATCTCAAACTCACTGGTCATCATGTTAGAGAATTCCTTGCACAAAGACTCATTAGTGGCACCAAAAATAATATCATCTACATAAATTTGAACCAAAAGAATGTTATAATTTTTGTTCTTAATGAATAAGGTGGTGTCAACCTTCCCTCTATTGAATCCATTATCCAAAAGAAATTTACTCAAACGTTCATACCAAGCTCTTGGAGCTTGTTTGAGACCGTAGAGTGCTTTCTTGAGTTTGAAAACATGATCGGGAAAGGTATGATCTTCAAAACCAGGAGGTTGAGCAACATATACTTCCTCTTGGATGAAGCCATTTAGAAATGCACTTTTGACATCCATTTGATAAAGTTTGAAATTCATAGATGATGCAAATGCAAGCAAAAGACGAATAGCTTCTAGACGTGCAATAGGTGCGTATGTTTCTTCAAAATCAATTCCTTCTTCTTGATTGTAACCTTTTGCTACTAATCTAGCTTTGTTTCTAGTTATTATGCCATTTTCATCTAGTTTGTTTCTAAACACCCATTTCGTGCCAATTATTGTATGATCAATAGGCCTTGGAACCAATTCCCAAACATCATTACGTTTGAATTGATTTAGCTCTTCTTGCATAGCCAAGGTCCAATGTTCATCATTAATTGCTTCAGAAATGGTTGTAGGCTCAATTTGTGAAACAAATGCAATGTGCCCTATGTTGTCTCTAAGAGAATTTCGAGTACTTACACCGCGGTTGATATCACCTATTACCGTGTCAAGGGGATGATCTTTGGACTCTCGCCATGCTCTAGGTAAGTCTTGGTTGATATCAACCGTTCTTTCTTGTATGTCTTCCATTGGGCTTGGTTCTTCTTGTTGAGGTGTAGGTTCTGCGTTTTGCTGAGATGTTGGTTTGGTTGAAGTGCCTCCTTTCTTCCAAAAGTTGTCTTGCATAACTTCTTCTTCCTTATCATCCAATGACATTTTCTCAAGTGTACCTACAAGATCATCACAGAAATCCTTTCTCGCCAAGCGAGCATCATTTTCTGCAAACACAACATGAGGGGATTCCTCAACACTTAAAGTACGTCTATTGAAGACTCTATACGCTTTGTTGCGCAATGAATAACCGAGAAAGGTGCCTTCATCAGATTTTGCATCAAATTTTCCTAGATTGTCTTTCCCATTATTATGAACAAAACATTTGCATCCAAAGACTCGTAGATGAGAAATGTTAGGCTTTCTTTGCTTGTATAATTCATAGGGCGTCTTCATGAGTATTGGCCTTATGATTGCTCGGTTTAACACATAGCAAGTCGTACTTACTGCATCAGCCCAGAAATACTTGGGAATTTTAGCCTCATTGAGCATTGTTCTTGCCATTTCCTCAAGACACCTATTCTTGCGTTCAACAACGCCATTTTGTTGTGGTGTCCGAGGGGCTGAGAAGTCATGCTCAATGCCATGATTATCACAAAACGCTGAAAATTGATTGTTTTTGAATTCACCTCCATGATCACTCCTAATGCAAGCAATTGAACGATCTTTTTCATTTTGAACTTTCTTAGCAAAACTCTTGAAAACACTAAATGCTTCACTTTTGTGAGTTAGAAATAAAGTCCAAGTGAATCTAGAGTAATCATCAACAATTACAAAAGCATAATAATTTCCTCCAAAACTTTTAATTTGTGAGGGACCAAAGAGATCCATGTGCAAAAGTTGAAGTGGTCTAGATGTTGAGACAACGTTTTTGGAACTAAACGAGGTTCTCACTTGCTTCCCCTTTTGACATGCATCACATATAGAATCCTTTTCAAATTTAATCTTTGGAACACCAACTACTAAATCTTGTGACACTAATTTATTTAACGTCTTCATGCTAACGTGAGCTATTCTACGATGCCATAACCACATATCATCTTCTTTGCTCATTAGACATTTTGAAAACTTTGATGAAGACTCTTCTAAGTTAACCATATAAATATTGTCAATTCTATCACCATGTAGAATGATCTTATTATCACTAAGACGTTCTACGATGCATGACTTAGAATCAAAGATCACACGATTTCCCTTATCACATAATTGACTTATGCTTAAGAGATTGTGTTTAAGACCCTTAACAAGCAAGACATTATCAATGGAAGAAGACTCATCTTTGCCAACCGAGCCAATGCCAATGATCTTTCCTTTGTTGTTTTCTCCAAAGAAAACGTTTCCTCCACTTGATGGCTTTATTTGCAAAAATTTGGATGCTTCTCCGGTCATGTGCTTGGAGCACCCGCTATCAAGGTACCAAAGTACACTTGATGCCTTCAAGCATACCTACAAAAACAAATCAATGAGATTTAGGTACCCAAATCTTCTTGGGTCCTTGAGTGTTAGGAGCATAGTGGTTATGAGCTTCTTCTTGAGCCCAATGCCTATGCCTAGAGAAACAAACAGGAGCAATGTGTCCTATTCTATTGCAATAATGGCAAATGACATTTGGGTTATGCATTCTTCTAGGTTGATAGTAGTTACTATGTTGCCTATACTTATGCACATTACTCACTTTGTTTACCTTAGGTTGTACCTTGGGTTTTTTTTATTCAACTTTATGTCTTTTAAGTTCATTCCTAAAACCTATTCCATGCCTAGTAGATTGCAAGTTACCTAGCATAGAATTCAGATTTCTATGAGGAGTATTAAACTTCTTCAAGGTTGTTTCAAGTTGTTCAACTTGTTTCCTTAAAGGTATACATGATGAACATTCCTTTTTCCTTAAAGGTATACATGATGAACATTCCTCTATACTCTTTTTTTCTAGTTGTTTTCATCCTTCAGCTTCCTATTTTCACATGCTAATTTTTCATTTTGTTCTTTTAAGGAGCCACATGATACACATTCCTTGGGTGTCTAGAGTCGTATTTTCTTCCTTAAGATTCTTATTCTCATTAGACACATTTTCCATATCATTTTCCAAAGTTATAACTTGTTTCTTTAAACTCTTATTAACTTTAGAAATAGAAATGAATTCACTATAAAGCTCATCAAATGCATTTTGTAATTCTTCATATGTAAAATTTTCATTTGGAGAAGTGGTACTTACCTCTTCCGGTTCTTCCCTTGCCATGAGACATAGGTTAGCCGTTTTTTCTTCATCGCTATCAGATGATTCATCACTGGAATCGCCTCCCCATGAGATGTATGCCCTTTGCTTCTTGTAGGGCTTCTTCTCCTTTCCCTCCTTTGCTTTGGGGCACTTGGGCTTGATGTGCCCAATCTCTCCACATCCATAGCATTTGGGTGATCCGGACATTTTTCTCCCTTTCTTTACAAATTCCTTCTTCATGAATTTGTGGAATTTGCGGATGACAAGTCCGAGTTCCTGATCGTCATCGCTAGAGTCCGATTCAATGAGCTCTTGCGTCTTGGAGGTGGAAGCTTTAAGAGCTATGTTCTTCTTCTTTGGTTCCTGCAAAGAGGGTTTAAGGATAGTAGTTTCGTAGGTTAGAAGATTACCTCTAAGACTATCAATGGTTGTGTTCGATGTCCCGATGTTTTCATAGATTACGTCGGCTTTAGAATGCCATTCGGGAGTGAGGCATCTAAGGACTTTTCTGACCAAGTCCTTGTCGGAGTAGACCTTCTTGAGAGCATGAAGGTTATTTACGATTTTAGAAAATCGTTCGAACATCTCCTTTATTCCCTCGTTCTCCTTCATTCGAAAGAGTTTGTAATCTGCAGTGAGGGAATCGATTTTGGCCTCTTGAAATTGATTGGTTCCATCGTAGGTGACCTCCAACTTATCCCACATTTCTTTTGCAGTTGTGCAGCAAGAGATTTTCTGATAATCATCGGGGTTGACTGCACAATAGAGCATGTTGATTGATCTGGCATTGTTTTCAACCATCGTAATGTCTGCAGCGTTGTACTCCTCCTCTGTCTTTGGCACATGGATCTCACCAACTTTCTTCGTCGGAATTTGCTCTCTAATCTTCATGATTCGCCAAAGAGCATAGTTGTTGGATTGGAGGAAAATTCTCATCCTCTCCTTCCAGTAGCTGTAATTAGTGCCATCAAAGAGCGGTGGACGAGTGGTTGATTGTACTTCGAAGAGTCCTGCATAATTACTTGAAGAAGCCATGGAAAGTTTCTCTCAAACGGTTAAGTCTTTCAGAGAGTTAGGCTTCGCTACCAATTGTTAGAACAATAGCCCTACGCTAGAGGGGGGTGAATAACGTTTATCGGACTAATACGAAATAAGCAGGAAATAAATGCAGAATTAAAACAATTGACGGACACAAGCAATTTATCCTGGTTCACACACACACTACTTGTGTGGCTAATCCGGTCCTTCAAGAGACTCTCTTGAAGATTTTACTAACTATGTTAAGCTTACGGGTGCTTAACAAACCGTTACAAACCTAGAGTTCTAATTACAAGAAACTCTAATCTCTTGCTTGAACATACCACACTTCAAGACTTCTCACAAGGAAAGAAAACTCACTCTTCCTATGAGCTGCTACAAGGGAACTAACCTCCTTTAGGGTATATAACAACACAATCACTCAAACAATAGCTCTCACAAGAGTAGATATGAGTTACAGAATTTAAGCTCAAAAAGGCAACTCTCAAATTCTCAACAGGATATTGGTTCAATTAAAATTTTGATGAATGTATGAAAATGAAAACTTGAATGTAGAGAGTTCATTTTCTTTAATCAGAGCTGTAAATCAATAATTTATAGCTCTGAAAACATGTATAGCCGTTTAGGATCCACTCAAGAAAACATCTTTAAACAAGACATAGTGGGTAATGAAAAGTTGTCAGAAATAACGGCCACAACATCGATGTTCTAAGGCTCAACATCGATGTCTTGTCCAGTAAATTTGAATTATTGGACTAACGGTAACTAAAACATCGATGTTCATAAATCCAACATCGATGTTATTTTGGTTCTGTGTAAAAATATTTAAAGCATCAAGTGAAGAACATCGATGTTTCAAAAACCAACATCGATGTTATTTTGCTTCTGTGAAAATGAGATGAAAACTGATCATTGAAGAACATCGATGTTGAGCTTACAACATCGATGTTATTTTGCTCCTTCGAACAAGAGTTAAAGATTGATCATTTAAGAACATCGATGTTCACTCGACAACATCGATGTTATTTTGCTTCTGTGAAAAAATGAGTTTAAAGAACCAATTTGAAGAACATCGATGTTCTAAAGCCAACATCGATGTTTTGTTCATGTAAAAATATTTTTAAATGCAACGGTCATGAGAACATCGATGTTTAGGAAGCCAACATCGATGTTCTGAGCCTTCTGCCAATTTTTGGAAAATTCTTTGAAGGCAGGAACATCGATGTTTAGATGACAACATCGATGTTTTGGAGCTACTGCCAACTTTTGGAAAAATGGTTGAAACCAAGAACATCGATGTTTGGGATGCCAACATCGATGTTCTGAGCCTACTGCCTGTTTTGAAGAATTGTGCAAAGGCAGGAACATCGATGTTTAAATCCACAAATATTTTTATGCTTGGAAATATGTTATGTGATGCATGAGCAAAATTCATCTTATTTTGAGCCAATGTCCTAGAAGAGTTGATGTTTTATACCTTGTACAATTTATGAATCTAACTCTTCTTTCTTGGCTCTTCAATTCTTGTGCTCATTCACTTTGATCCTTTGCTCTTGATTTTGTTTCTTTGACTTGAGGATTGATTTGCCTTCATTTCAATTCATTTCTTTTTGCTTCCTGAATAGTTTGTCAATATCAAAACCTATAAGAAGCAAGGAGGCATTAGTTCCAACAGAAGAGCTCGGGGGCGACGGGGTTGAGGTCGCGTCGGCTCGGCGAGCATGTTGGTGGCGACGGTGACGTGCACGGCGGCCTGGAGCTCGTCGGCGTGCACAGTGACCGAAAGAGGCAAGGTGACAACTGTTCACGGATTTTTTTTTCTTTTTCTGCATTTATTTTTTTCCTTTCTATTTTCTTTTTTTCCTATTTTCTATATTATTATTTTTTTTCCTTCTTTTTTTTCTTTCTTTTTCCCCTCTCTTTTTTTCTATTTTTTTCTATTTTTTTCCTTTTTTTCTTTTTTTTTCTTTTCTTCTTTTTTTTTCTCTCTTTCTTTTTTTTTTCTCTTCTTTTCTCTCTTTTCTTCTTCTCTTTTCTTCCTCTCTTTTTCTTCTCCTCTCCACCTGCTTTATACCCGTGAATCAGTCGCCTGCATAGTTGCCTCAATTATGCAGGTTTCGCTGCATATAGGGCGAGTCCAGACCAGACCAGAAAATAACTGATACACCCACTTAATTATTTTTCGGTGTGATTTTTCTGAGGATTCCAGGACCCGAAAAATGCCAACTTTGGTCCGTAAAATCCACGGAAAAATCCCGAGCGCGGGAAAAACCTCGGTTACGAAAAACGACGCTCGATCTACCTTGAATTAATTACCCAAGATTAATTCATTCGGTAAATCACTGTATAACGACTTTTACAGTCCCAGTAAAAATACCAAAATTTTTACCCAGGCTGTTACAATCTACCCACCTTAAAAAGAATTTTGTCCTCGAAATTCCGTCTTATCCGTGGGTCCTACCACGATAAGCTTCTGGCACACTCTGCCAGCTGTCCAAACTCAACCCGAGATACCGCTTATACCCTTAAGCGACATCCGCTTATAAATACCAAACCTCATAACTGAGACACTCACTCTCAGCCATGGACTCTCTACTAAGATCAAGAACCACCTCAGACTCCGAGGACAACAGCTATATCGGTGGTACTGCTTTCCCGACAAGCTCCGTTGAAGAACCTCCCAAGAAGCGGTCCAAGACCAACACCATCAGTCTGAAGGAAGATGTAGCGGTCTCCCCAAGACGGCGAGAAAAGCGTGCCAACAAGAAAGCTGAGGATCGGAAAGGCAAAGCAGCGGCTGAAAGCAGCACTCCACTGCGGACACTATCGCAGCTGAACGTCTCACTGAGGAAGGTCAGCTCGGCGGTGATGCAGATAGAACTGGCGTGCGCGGAACTCTTTCCCCACGTGAAAAACATCCAAAAGCTTGTAAAAGACTTAGAGAAGCATGTAACTCAATAGAGTACTTCTTCTCCGTTGTAAAACCGTTATGAATAAATAAAATAAGTTTTCTTTTTAAATCAAAACTCTTATGTTACGAAATCTCTTGTTAAGATATGAAAAATCATGTTTAACAAAAAAGCAAAATATTTAAAGCAAAACAAAACCATCAAGAAGGAAAATAAAATCAAACATAAAGATGTTAAAAACAGAACCAACAAAAAGAAGTAAAACCAACATAAAGAAATTAAAAACAAAACAAAACTCTTTTAACAAAACCAAAACAATAAGAAGTTAAAACAAAAACATATTTTCATGATCAGCGCTCTAGATCAGTCGTAAACATCCTCGATCCCGAGAAACGTGACATGCACAGTTAACGGTGACATCGATTCCCTCGTGAAAATGACGTCCGTTAACTCGCAAGGCGATGATCACGAGGACGTCCTGTGTCCCTCGGAAGAAACGTTTTCCACTTGTTCACAAATTCCGCATGAGCCAAAAACGTCTGTCAAGTCTCGTATTCCTCCATGATGTCCGAACAGGTGTAAGCTTGTCGCTCATGCACTCCACTCGAGGTATGGCCCCATCAATCTACCCTCAACGGTCACGGATGCATATGATAATAGATGCAGGAAAATATGCCAAGGTAGCCAGGGCGATAGAAAATCGTGAGATGGAAAAGAGCTGAAAAACACATGCGTTTGTAGCCCGAGAAACGTATAAAGTGACGAAGCAAAATTTCAAACCATGGCAAAATTTTCAAATGCAAAATCCAATGAACGACGAAATTTTCAAAAAGCAAAACCTCGAAGATCGAAAATGGTTTAAAGTTTTGTGAAGAAAATCTACTTTTCTTATCCCCGAAAAATATTTAATTTTTATTTTTTTTTCTTTTTTTTTTCTTTACCTTCTTTTCTCTCTTTTTTTTTACTACTTCCTTCTCTTTCTTTTTTTTTCTATTTTCTTACTTTTTCTTCCTTTTTTTTCACCCCTTTTTTTTCTTTCCTTTTCCTTTCTTTTACTTTATTATTATATTTTTTCTTCTTCTTTTCTTTTCTATTTCCTTCTTCTTCTTCTTTTTTTCTCTTCTTCTTTTTTTTACGTGGACAGATGGGGTCTACACTTTGAAAAACAGGTAAACATTTTTCTATAAAAGGCAAACAACAGAACGCAAAAACCACAAAACATCTTAAAGCAAGCAAAACGTGAAGGCAAAAAAAACCTCAATACTCAGAAAAACAAAACACCAACGCGTCCAAAACACGATGCCTGCTCCATCATCCGTCTTCTTCGTCGAAGGTGCCTCCCTAGGCAGAAGAAATCGGCTGGCCTACAGCATGATCAACGAGAGTCCAGAAGAACTACCGAACGATGCTCTCCAATTTAACATCGATGTTCTCCAATTCAACATCGATGTTTTTGAGCTTCGCAAAAATATGATGAAAAAGGGTTTATGCATGAACATCGATGTTGGAAAATGAAACATCGATGTTTTTTGGCTTCGGCAAAATTCATTTTGAAATCAATTATCAGAACATCGATGTTTCCAATAGAACATCGATGTTTTTCCGCTTCTGCCAAATTTTGGAAAACCTTGAAGAAATCACAACATCGATGTTTTAATGACAACATCGATGTTTTGACCAACGGTCACAAGAACATCGATGTTTTATAATCCAACATCGATGTTTTGGAGCTACTGCCAAAAAGATTAAAAATCAATATGAAGAACATCGATGTCTCAAATCACAACATCGATGTTTTGATCGGGCAGACCATTTTTAAGTGCAACGGTCATGAGAACATCGATGTTTGGGATGCCAACATCGATGTTCAGACCTTACTGCCCGTTTTGGAAGAAGTTTTAAGGCAGCAACATCGATGTCTAAACTTACAACATCGATGTTCATTATTTGAAAACACATTTTGTGATTGAAATGATGCTATGAAATGCATGAGTAAAACTTGTTTTATTTTGAGCCAATGCCTAGGAGAAGTTGAGTGTTTTACCTTGTACAAAGGGGTCCTAACTTCTCTTGCTCTTTTTGCACTTTAACTCTTGATCAACTTCACTTGAATTCTTGATCACTTGGGTTGAGTACTTGATCTTTGCTTGATTTCTTTTTGCTTCAAGGTTGTCATCAATTGAGCCAAGGTTTGTCATTATCAAAACCCTGAAATGAAACAAAGAGGCATGAGTTCTAACAATTTCCCCCTTTTTGATAATGACAAACAACTAGAAGTATAAGCCAATTTTTATGAGTTTAACATAAGGATAATTCCCCCTATGTATTTCAAATTGTGATTCCCCCTAACTTGGTGCATATACTTCTTCTTATCTTCCCCCTTTTGTCATTAGCAAAAAGAAATAATGATAAGAAGAGGTTGAGAAGTGCTTATGTAAGAAATAGGTGGAGCTTTGAACAACTGCAACATATTATCTACACCTATACACTTCTATATGTGCAAAAATAAAGAATGTTAGAAAGCTTAGCTGAACATCGATGTTGTGATACTCAACATCGATGTATTGAGACTTCTGCTCAAATTTCGAAGTTCTTCATCATCCTTTTGTTCCCCCTATCTTTTTGCCTAAATGAAGGGTACCTACAAAAACAACACTCATCCTTGCAGTTCTACAAGAATTGATTAAGAACTTGGATGCTTCTTTGGTTATTTGCTTGGAGCATCCGCAATCAAGGTACCAAAGTACACTTGATGCCTTCAAGCATACCTGCAAAACAAATCAATGGGTTTTTGGTACCCAAATCATTTTGGGTCCTTGAGGATTGGGAACATAGTAATGACGAGCTTCATCTTGAGCCCAATGCCTATGCCTAGTAAAACAAACAGAGGCAATGTGTCCAATTCTATTGCAATAATGGCAAATTACATTTGGATTATGCATCCATCTAGGTTGATAATAATCATTATGCTGTCTATGTTTATGCACATTGCTAACCTTGTGAACCTCAGGTTGTATCTTAGGTTTCCTTGAATTTGTTTCAACTTTCTTCTTCCTAGGTTCATTTATGAAACCTATTCCATTTTTAGTTGATTGCAATTTACCTAAGAGGGAATTCAAGTTCTTTTGAGGAGTATTAAATTTCTTTAATGTCGCCTCAAGATTTTCAACTTGCTTCTTTAAGGATTTGCATGACGTGCATTCTAAGTTATCCGGTTTGTTAGCACTTCTTTTTCCATAAAACTTATTTTCTTCTCTAAGCTTAACATTTTCATTAGACAACTTCTCACATTCTCCTT
>JAKUCV010004211.1:12874-52725 GCA_028386065.3 Turnera subulata
AAAAACGATTCATTGATCACATTGCCCTGTGACTACTCTTACTCTTAACCACAACTTTTTTAAAAGATTTTAGATGCAGCTTTGCATTCTCCTCAACAACAATAATTATGTAGTCTTTGGTATCTGCTCCCTTCTCCTCCACGGTCAACACGAGGCGGTATGTGATGCCTGAATCCACCTGGGTCTCCCCTTCTACAACTTTCTCCAGCTTCAACTGGAGGTGCTTCAACCTACCATGCTCGGTCACTGCATACTGCGCTACCTCTCTCACGTGCGGGTCTTCGACATCCTTTATAGGCACCCATCCCCCAGCTTCAATTGTCACTACTGCCGAGAGGAGACAGAGCACGAGGAGGGGGAGGAAAACACTGTAAAAACCAGACCTTCGCTCCATTTCAAAAACACTGCTGTGGTTGATTGTTACGGGTTTTTTTATGGAAATGATGTGGTGGTACAAGGGGTGGGTTCGCGTTATATAGTGTTGGACTTCGAGGCATACGGAGATTATATCGTAATGGGTTGGCCAAGGATGACTTTGATAATGGGATTTGCGGAGAAATCAACGGATTTACTGGTGGTGGAGGTAGACGAGGCAAAATGAATTTTAAGATTTTATAAAAATATGTTAGTTAGATGGATGTACAGTAATTACTGCAGTAACGTGCGTGGCATTGCATATTGTTGAGCATAATGTCTACGTATTATGCAACTAGTAAAAAAAAATATCTCACACTCCCATCCGTAATATACACCAAGGATCGAAAGATCAAGGAGGTTAGTTTTTGTAGTAAGATTTGATATAGCAGGTTGTATATATTTTTTCGCAATATATTAGTGTTTCTGTTTGAAAAAAATTCTACATTTTCCATGGATCTTTGTGTTAGAATATTATAATATAATCTTTTTGGCTTCATTCAGCACTTTAAATTTTGTAAAGTCATTATAATCAAAGTGATATTTGTGTTTGAATCCCTGCATCTTTTTTAACAAACTTAAATATCTTCATGGATTTGCTGTCGTGTAGGTGTGCTTTCTTGTTCTTTTTGTTTTCCGTTGCTGTGGTGCTGTACTGTGCATACAGCGGCCCCCCGGTTCGGATTGAGCTCCAAGTTTGTCTAAATTGACTACGAGGAACATTATTACAATTCAGATGTAGGTTGGATTCAAAGTGGTGTTTAGCTTTAGCTTGGAAGTATGATCGATTGTTCAGAATTCCTGAATCCAGACAACGACTATAATACCTTGATGGATTGCACATATATATTGCGTGAAAAAATGTGATATATATATATATATATAATAAATTAATTCAATAATAAATTATAATTAGTTATTATTTTTTTGAAAGAATTTTTAATTTAATAAAAGGTTTTGAAGAAATTAATTTTAGGAAAAAAAGAAAAGAAACAAAAAAGAAAATGGGAAAATTTAGGGCCCCACATATTAGCAAAATGGGTTTTTGGGTGGGCAAACTGGTCGGGTTAAGTCAGTTCGATTAGTTGGTTCGACCTGACATGTGCCTTCCACATATGCTGAGGTGGCGCCGGAAAATTTACCATACCAGCTTTTTCCACCGTATTCCAGCGAGAGGGACCAAAGTAAACTAGGGAGAATAGAGGGATGAAAAGAAGCCAAATTTTAACACAGGGATGAATTCCAACTTTTGAGCCCAACACATGAATAAAACAAATCTTTGAAATTCTTACACGTCCTCAAAATTTAGTATTTTTTATTTTAACTTAATTTCTCATTATTAAATATTTTCAATAAAGTAATAATCTCATGAAAATCAAATTTCTAATCATGATTTTATAAATACTTCTACACTGAGTGAAATAATAAATTTGTAGCATTTTTTTTTTAAACATCTTCTCTTTCTCTTTTTTTTTTTTTCGCTGTGACGCATCAATAGGGTGGTGATAAAATTGGGAACTTTTTTTTTTCTTTTCAATCCAAGGAAACAACACAATAATCAATCGGATCGGATGAAACACAAGAGAACCCAAATTATCAAAGACAAACTCCATCGTAAATTGTGAAATTTTGAAAATAACCTTCGTCATATTCATCTCTCCCTTTATATGTTATTCAATCTAATAATTGTAAAGAAAAATAAAAATAAAAATAAAATTATTTTAATAAAATCACTTGGAACAATTTTTTTGAAGGATTAGTTAGGCATAAAATATAAATATTATAAGGTTGCCTTCACTCTAAGATCAGGCATCTCTTTTTCTCTTTGCTTTCTTTTCTTTATATCTTTTAACAATTAAAATATCTAGATAATTACAGTTTAATTTGATTATAAAAAGGGGTGGAGCCCATATAAAAAAACAAGTGCCACTAATCAGTGGATGACACCTGGCATCTGCCTGGGCTCCACAATTGAAACATCTATTATAATATATAAAAGCAGAGTCTCACTTAGGGGCTCTATAATTTCGACACCTAAGATTTTGAGAATGTGATATTTGACACAACATCTAATTGACATATGACAAAATCAATTAAAAAGAAATTTTAAAAGGGTGAGATAAGGCAAAATATAATAAAGTTGTATTAATAATCATATCCACTAATAGAATTAATGTGTATAGTTAATATAAAAAATCTCCACTAAATTTGAATGTTAAAAGAAGCAAATTAATGAGAGGAAAACCCAAAACGGCCAAATTAATTGGATTAACAAATTAATGTGTTTTTCATTATTATTGCTATTAATGAAATAATAAATTATCTTTATGAATAGTCATTATTGTATTACCTTTATGAAAAGTCATTATTGTATTTATATTAATAGTTATATTTTCTTCCATATCTTAGTAAAGAAAAATTGGCACAACTGATAAGAAACCCATAATTAATTTGACCTTTCCTTATATTTTCTTTCTTATTCAAATGGCTAATTTATCGTCAAATTAAATTTATTAGTATAATTATATATATTTCTATATTAATACCCTTTCCTTACATTTTCTTTCTTATTCATGTGCATGTTCATTGCCTAATTTGTCCTCAGATCAAACTACTATTTTGCCTCTTGGGTTCGTTGATACTTCAAAGAACGTTCTAACAATTAATGTATTAATGTTACATAATTAATTAATTATTATAATTGTATATATTTCTATATTAATAAGACATTAATTTTGCCAGGGTTTGTTTATATTTCCCAAAACGGTTAGTGTATTAATAGTTCATAATTAATTTTCTAAAATATCTCCTCATTATTTTAATTTACTATAAAAGGTTATTCATTCCAATGCAACGGAGCAAAATCCAGGGTATGGGAAGAAGATTGAAGGGAAGAATCAGGCGGTATGTTTTTTTTACACACTTATTCCCTGGGAGAGATGTGTTTGATGTATGTGGCTTTTTCAAATTCCATTTTGTTGTAGTTAGAGATGTTTGATGTGTTTACTTTTTAGCATCCCAATTATTGTTTGCTTAGAATTTATAAAGTTGTTTTCTTTTGGTTTTTCTTTTTGTCCAGACGGGCTAGAAGGGAGCCTGAAGGTGAGCAAACCAGCAACTTGGTAATTGGTATCGTCCACAAATCGCAGTACATTCACACAGATCTTCTCTCTTTCTTTATCTTCCTTTGTATTTCTCCATAAACTAACACATTCTCCTTTGGAATTCTCCTTTGTGATTCTTAATTTCATTTTTTTTAAGATATTCCGTAAGTTACTGGATAAATTTTCTAAAATTATATATCTTTTAACACATAGTCTATATTACTCATTGCATTTCTTCCGGAGTTATCCAACCATAATTTGTGGCCAATTTATATATGTTCTTATTATTTTTCTTCATTACTTTTTTTATGAGGATTATTTCATATATTTCACCACTGTAGACCTAAATATTTCTTATTTTTCACGCGCTTTTCATTAAGACATATTAGCCATGTTCCAAATGTTCATGTAATTTACATTCCTAAAGTCAGAAAGGTAGGTATGACATTTTGTTGTCTGCTGAGGCACTGGAGATAGAGGGTGGAGAAGCAATCACCAAGAGGTCTAGAAACTTCCCTTCAATTCTTGGAAGGATGATGAAGAGTAGGTTCAATAATAATTTATAATTAAAAACGTACACTGGATGCATGAAAATGAGTTATGAAATCACACACATAATTTCTGAAAGCTTAGAAGTGGAGAAAGCCAATTGTTGCCAGGGACTAACCACAAATCAGGTATCTACTGCCGGGCATGGTTGGATCCTTTCCATAACTACTTGACAAGCAAAAACATTTTTTTTCCGCCATGAGAAGGCAGGTATGAGAGTTGAAGACAAAAATTTAAGCACAACTTTGTCAATCCCACAATGTGTAACAGCCCGGGTAAAATTTGGATTTTTACCGGGACTGTTAAAGTCGTTATACAGTGATTTACCGAATGAATTAATCTTGGGTAATTAATTCAAGGTAAACCGGGAGTCGTTTTTCGAAACCGAGAGTTTTCCCGCGCTCGGGAGTGTCTTTCTAACTAACCGAGCATCGGTTTTCAGTTCCGAGGGTTGGGCAATGCTCGGGAGAATTAATCGGATTTTCCGAGCCCAAGTCATATTTTTGGATTCGGGACGGAAAATTTTGGTTATGCCCGTCCTCTCCTCTTTTCTTCTTTTCTTTTCTTCTTTTCTTTATTTTCTTTTCTCTTTTCTCTTTTTCTTACCCTTCTCCTTCCCCTTTTCTTTCAGCCGTCGGACTTCTGTTCTTTTCTTTTCTTTCTCGTGAACTCCGGCCCCTCCCCTCACTTTCAATCTTTTCTTCTTTTCTCCCCTGTCTTCTTCCTCCCTTCCTCCTCCTTATCTTCTCTTCCCTTCTGCTCGTCTCCTCACACCCTTCCCTGCCATCACTCTTCTTCTCCTCTCCCTTTCCCCGACTTCTCCACCGCACCCAGCCACCATCCCTTCCTTCCTCTCCACCCTCGCCACTGCAGAACGCCGGCAAGGTCGACTCCTCCGATCTCCTCCCTACAACCCATCTGTCACACCACCGCCGATTTCTCCCTTCCCTCTCTCAGTCGATCGAAGCCGCCGCCACCAGGGGTCCAAACTCGAGTCGCCTCCGACCCTTTCCCCTGCTGCCTCGCCCTGGTCCGCCCCGACGTCGTCGCCGTTCTCATGGCTGTGTGGGTAAGACGTGAGGTCGACCCTCTTACCTCTCTTTTCTTCCTTTTTCTTCCTTAACCCGTTTGCTAATCGGGTCGGGTCTTGTGGTTTCCGATTTGGATTCCTCTAGGTTGTGTGGGTCTTTGTTCGGTTGCTGCCAAGGTAGATATGATGTTGACGCTGTTGTTACGGTTGTGGATTGTGGGTTTTCTGTGGTGGTGATTGGCCGTGGGTGGTGGATGGTGGATGGTTGTTGGTGGGGTTTGTGTTATTGTATGAGAGCTGCTCAAGATCGGCAAAAGAGCTACGCCGACAAACACCGACGTGAGATGGAGTACAATGTTGGTGAGAAGGTTTTCCTCAGAGTAGCACCTTGGAAGGGTGTGATTAGGTTCGACAAGAGAGGGAAGCTGAGCCCAAGGTATATCGGACCTTATGAGATCGTGGAGAGAATTGGACCACTAGCCTACAGGTTATCTTTACCTGATGAGCTATCACGTGTTCACGACGTGTTCCATGTCTCTATGCTGAGGAGATATCGGTCGGATCCTAGTCACATTGTAGCCCCAGTGGATGTTGAGGTAGCAGAGGATCTTACCTACACAGAAGTGCCGGAGCAGATTCTTGCTCGAGAAGTTCGGCAGTTGCGGAACCGTACCATTCCCATGGTTAAGGTCAAGTGGAGTAAGCATTCCGCTAACGAGTCCACATGGGAAGTTGAAGAACACATGCGGTCCCAATATCCGCACCTCTTCACAGAATAGGAATGAATTTCGAGGACGAAATTATTTTAAAGGGGGTAGACTGTAACAGCCCGGGTAAATTTATGTTTTACCGGGACTGTAAAAGGATTTTGTACAGTAATTTACCTTATGGAATAATCTTTGGTAATTAATTTATGAAAAACCGAGCATCGGATTCCAATTCCGAGTCTCACTCCATACTCCGGACATTTATGCGGAATTTTCGGGACGAGTTGGAATTTTCGGAATTTGGAAGCTGCGAAAAGACAATTATGCCCCTGGGTAAGTTTTTGTCACAGTAGGAGTTAGAAGGGCAGTTAAGTCATTTTGGTGGTTCAGATATTTCCTATCCAATCATGCTAATACATAGTCAATATTCTGCACTAATTTGAAAGGACGGAGACATTGTCGGCCATAAACCCTTGTCCCTCCTTTCCAGCCTATATTATTGCCTAATTTTTCAATCAAAATGGTGTAAAAAAAAGAACAAAAACTAACGAAATACACATACACTCAACCGAGACCGCCGACGACCGTCACCCCTTCTTCCTCTCCACGCCTGCACGCGCCACCACCAACCACCTCGACGCCGTGCCGACCGTCATCGCCATTTCTCCTTCCTTCTCTTCGCAGCAGCGCCGCCGGAGCCACACGCGGAACCCGACGACAGAGCCGCCCTCGTTTCCTTCGCGTCACGCTGCCGGACAACGTAGGACCCGAGCCCGCCTCCTCTTCTCCTCGCACCGCTGGTACCGATCTCTCCCCGCTGCACCAGACGACTCGACGGGCGCCTACAGATCCGCCCTTCACCGTGCCAGTAGGTCGCCTCACCGCCCCGAATCCTCCTCGTCAGTCGTCGTGCGACCACCGCTGCCGGTCCTCCTCGCCGTTCACTGCAGCTCGCGACGTCGTCCCTCCCTCTCTCGCGCCGCCACTGCCGTCGACCCACACACAAGGTGAGCTTGGGTCAAGCTCGACCCGGTTGTGCTGATGGGTCAAGGCAGACCCGGTTGGACCCATGGGCCGACCCGTGAACCTGGACTTATGCCTTGGTCCGGGCTGGCTCTTGTGGGCTCATCCACTGGGCCTGTTATGTAGGCCTTGGCCTGGGTTGGGTGCACTTGGGTTATATGGGGTTAAGTGCTGGGCTGGGCTTGCACAAATTGGCCCAGTCCGAAAAAAAATAAAAAAAAAGAAGAAAAGGAAAATAAATATACATGGTATTTTTCTGGAAATAATTAAAAAGGGTAGTATATGGTTATTATGAGGAATAAAAGAAATAATTATTTCCATAAGATAATTACGACATAATTATTAAATTGTGGTAAATTCTCTTTAGGATATATATAGGATGTAAATGTTTTACCGGAAAATATTATATGATAAATACGTTATAATAATTACTTTTAGGAAGACATAAATATGAAAGATAGCATTTGAGGAAATATTTTATGATAAGTAAATTTTTGGAAATATGGCAGAAAAGTATATACATGGTATACGATTATATTTGTAAGGATACATAAGTGCCTTAACATAATATTATTTTGGGGTCATATATATGGTCAATAATAATTAATTTGGAAGGCACATACTTATGAAATAAATAAGGAAAGGGTATTATCAAAGTGGATACCAGAATAATAACCGAGTATAAGTATAGTATGGTATTTCGACACAGGAGTAAAAAAAAGGGTGAATTATGATGATAACGGGGTTTCACCGGGACGTTACAAACCAATTAGGTTTTATTTTTGCGGAATAGCATCATTCGCATTTATGTGCATCTTATGTGAATGTATGCTGTTATTTGCCATATAGGAGTCGATAACGAACAGCATTCCGAGGAACCGGAGCCGGGACAATTTGAGGACTACCAAGAGTAGGGAAATCGGCCAAGGTGAGGATGGATAAACTTTGATATGTCGCACATGATACTGTGTTTGTTTTTCTGTGATTATTTTGCCTGATTGAACTACTGAGCCATTTGAGTTTGACTGTGGTATTATTGCTGTTGTTGTTGATTTGTTGGTTGTGAATTTACTGATATGATGAGATAATTGGATAATTGGAAGTTGTGTTGACGACTTCTTTGTCACTAGGAAAGTAGTGGTACGACTAGTTGGTTAGAGACTGTTTTGTGGTGGCTATGATCTGGGTTACTTATGTTAAGCATGTCTATGCTTGGGATGTCTATCCCGTTATTATATTTTTGGGATGTCTATCCCTGGGTTACTATTTTGGGATGTCGATCCCTGGGCTCTCTTGGATTGATCTAGCGCCCGGAACATGTTAATAACCAGGTTTGACCCCTAGCTTGTCCAGTGACAGGGCCCGAAAGATAAAATTGATAATAATAAGCATTCTTTTGGTCTTGGCTCAGTTATTTATCTAGTTGTTTCTTTTGCTGGAATTTTACCTCGAAAGTATTGTGATTGCCTGCATATTACTGTTTATCTTTCGTCGGTGAGCACTTCGGACTCACCCCTCGCCTGCGGGGTTCATCCCGTAGGATGAGTTGTTCGTAGTACAGGTACGTGGTTCGGCCAGCCGCTGTTTCTGCTCCACCAGTCCCCGGATCCATACCTCCGCTACATCTCATTCTAAGTCTTCCGCTGCTGATTAATTTATGTTGCTTATTGCTGTGTCATGTATTATATGTTTCTGCTACTGCTGTTGTGGTTTGAATAATGGTCCCCGGGATCGGGTGACGAATGTTGTATTTGAGATTACTTGTACTGTATGTTATTTTGTATGTACTGTCTGCTACTGTAATAAGAACAGTTCTGGCACGTGTTTACTGTTTACGGAAAATACGGGTCGGGGCGTTTTATTAACAATAGGAGACACAATTCATAAACTTTCCTCCATGCCCTAAAAAAAATGAAAAACAATACAAAGTTAATTTGGTTTGAACAAAAATGAAAAAGAAGAAATAAACAGATTTTTTTTTATTTTTTATTCCTTTCTAATTTGAGTCAGGGATTAAAGACACATTTGCAAGCTATTATAACTTATCTTATATTTTTTATAAGATAAGTTAAGTAATAAGAGAAAGAAAGAAAGAAGCAGGATGAAGTGGGGGTAAGATAAAAGATAATCAAAAGGCAAAAGGTAAAGGACATTTCCACCCAGTATATTAACAATTTTTATTTTTTAAAATTTTATTAAAATATTTTGCATGTTGGTAATCAAACTGGTGATGCACGGTAGAAATAAAGAAAAATGAAAAAAAATATTACTAACACAATAAAAACTTAAAATAATTCTAAATCACTTATCTCAAAATCTAATATTAAGTTTTTTAAAATTTTTTAAATTTTAATAAATAATGCAAAAAATTATATTAGAAAAATTAAATAAAAATATTATCTTAATTTACAGCAAATGCTTAAAATTTTAAAATAATTAATATTTTTAGTGCACAATATTTTTAAAAATAAATTAAAATTATGTGAAAGGTATGCGAGGTAAGTGACTAGGAGTGTAAAAATATGCATCCACATAGCCAAGGAGGGTTGACTTAGTTGGTTAAGGTTCACTTAGCACTCTCATCAAGTTGAGAGTTCAAATCCCACCGACCGTGTCTCTTGGAGGGTAATTTGTAAATACCGCTATAAGCGATCGTTGAGCGAAGTGGTTTGTCCTTTCCCTAGGAACTAGAAAGTTGAAACGCCCCGACCCGTATTTACCGTACACAGTAAACACGTGCCGGAACTGTGACGACCCAACCAAAACAAGCCCAGCATACAGTGTATACAACAGAAACTCGGGCTCAACAGCCCATAATAAAAACATCAATAATAACTCAACCGGCCCAATGGCCCAATAATATCAATAAACTGCACAGCGGAAGACTTAATAACTCAAAAAAACACTGTATGCGACATAGATGCAAACTATGGATCCAAGTCTTGTCTAAGGGATAACGCCGCAGCCTGTCTAGAATGCACCAAACCTGTACCACAAATAACTCATCCTACGGGATAGACAATCAATATGCACACTATAAGTACTTAAGGTCAAACACAGGCTAAACAGCCAAACACACCAAAATAAAGACTCGTCCCAAAACCGGTCCAAGACCAAAAAGACTCAAATAAAAATCCAATTACCAATTTTATCTTTCCGGGCCCCGTCACGGATAAGCTAGGGGTCAGACCTGGTTATCAACATATTCCGGGTGCCAGACCAAATCCAGAGAACCCAGGGATCGACATCCCAAAAATACGAACCCTGGGATAGACATCTCAAAAATAATCACGGGATAGACATCCCAAGCATAGACATGCTTATCACAAGTAACCCAGGTCACGGCCACCACGAAACAGTCTTAAACCATTGAGTCGTATCACTACTTACCACGTGACAATTATATTATCATCAACAAAACCAACCTAAATTTACCCTACATACAGTAATTACCGAACAACTGAAGCGCCCCGACCCGTATTTACCGTACACAGTAAACACGTGCCGGAACTGTGACGACCCAACCAAATAAAGACCAGCATACAATGTAAACAACAGATAACTGGGCTCAACAGCCTATAATAGGAAAACATCACAAATATCAAACCGGCCCAATGGCCCAATAATAGTAAAAACATGCACAGCGGAAGACTTATGAAACTCACATAAACACTGTATGCATAGATGCAAACTATGGATCCAAGCCCTGTCCAAGGGATAACGCTGCAGCCTGTCTGGAATGCACCAAACCTGTACAAAAAATAACTCATCCTACGGGATGAAAGCCCGCAGGTGAGGGGTGAGTCCGAAGTGCTCACCGACGAAGGAAAGACCAACAATATGAACACTAAAATTTACTCAAGGCAAGCACAACAGTCAAACCAAAAGACTCGACCCAAAGCCGAAGAGACTCAATAAAAATCCAATTTCCAATTTTATCTTTTCCGGGCCCCGTCACGGATAAGCTAGGGCCGTACCAGGTTATCAACCTGTTCCTGGTGCCAGATCAAAAAGAACCCGGGATCAACATCCCAATATCAAACTCAGGGATCAACATCCCAATCAAACCGGCATCAACATGCCCATCACAAGTAACCCAGATCATGGCACCACAAAACAGTCTCAAACCATCCGGTCGTACCTCTACTTACCACGTGACAATTATATTATCATCATTTAAAATCAAGTCACAGGGATCAACATCCCTAACCAAAATACCGGGATAGACATCCCTAACCAAACCAAGGATCGACATCCTTATCTCAATTTATTATTTAACCATTATACTCTATACCAAAAATACTCAAGGATAAACATCCAAAATTCAAAGCACGGGGATAAACATCCCAAAAACCCAAACAAAGCACTGGGATAAACATCCCGACAACAATCAAGGCAAACACAGTACTCAACAATGCAATAATCCAACAAACACAATAACCGAGTAAAATAGGCACATATCGAAGGAAATCCATCCTCACCTTGGCCGATTACTCAACTTCGGAAATAATGACCGGTCCGACGCCGGTTCCTCGGGAAACTGCCCGATATCCAAACCTATGCACAAAACCGTATATACACATAAATGTACATAAGAGTATGTCATGATGCCAATTTACAAAATGTACCCATCCCGGTTACTCATTTTTTATTATTATCTTTTACCGAAAATATTTTACCCGTACGTATTTCCGAATACAATTTCGGTATCATACTTTAATTAAAACTCTTTCAAAATATTTTCATTAAATAATTATAATTTCCAAAATAAGAATCATCATAATTTTCCAGAAAATAATAACCTATTTATAATTTCTAGAAAATATTTATACAGTTTTTATCTTTTTCTAAATATATAATAATATTTTCCAACACTAAAATTATAACTACCTTTAATTTCCAAAATACATATTCATATACATATACCACAATCATAATTTTCCAGACGAAATAATATACATTTTAAATTTCCAGAAATTAATTTCATGATATATATATTTTCCAAGTAATATTAGTTTTTTTCCAAAACATAACTTAATTATTTTTCAAAGTTTATATATATTTCAAAACCATAAACCATAACACAGATTTACCATATTTTTCGAAATATGAAAATATATATTTTTTTCCTCAAAATTAAATACCAGAATACAGGTAAATACATAAATACATATATATATTGTTTTTTAAAAAAAAACAGAACTGGTCGCACCCGGATCCTGACCCAGGCGCGACCCGGATTGCACAGCGGGTCGACTACTCGGATCTGCTCACCTCGACGACGGCGGCGGCGCGAGCTCAAGGAGGAAGGTGTCGCGAGGCCGGCGAGGTGGAAGCGAGCTCGAGGGCGGTGGAAGGGCGGTGGAAGGCTGACGGCAGCGGGCGCAGGAGGCGGAGGGAGAGGATCCGTGGGTTCCGCTACGGGTCAACGGCCGTTCTGTGCGCGTCCGGCGGCGGAAGGACTCGGGGAAGGCGGCGTCGAGGTCGCGCCGGCGTGACGAAGTTCCTGGTGGCGGCGGTGGCACGCGACGCGGCACGGGTCGGCGGCGAGTGAACAGTGACGAGGAGAAGCTGGGTTGATGAACTATTCCTCCCATTTTTTTTCTTTTCTTTAATTTCTTTTCTTTTTCTTTCTTGATTTTCTTTCTATTTTTTCTGAATTTCTTCTCTCTTTTTTTTTGATTTACAGTTCTTTTTTTTCTTTCTGTTCTCTTTTTTTTTTTCTTTTTCCTTACTTCTATTTTTCTTTTTCTCTCTTTTCTCTTTTTTTCTTTTTTTTTTCTTTTTCTCTCTTTTTCTTTTTCCTCTCCTTTTCTCTCTTTTTCTCTCCTTTCTTTTTTTCTTCTTCTTCTCCTCCTCCGGCTGCCTCCTTCTATATATAATGAAAAATTACTATTTAACATGTGAGGCTCAAATAATATAAATCGTCCGCATTACGGGCGAGTCCGGTCCGGACCAGAAAATAACTAATACCTCCTTAGTTATTTTTCGATGTGATTTTCCAAGAAATTCCGAAACCCGAAAAATACCAACTTAGGTTCGAAAAATCCGCGGGAAAATCACGAGCGCGGGAAAACCCTCGGTTTCGAAAAACGACTCCCAATTTACCTTGAATTAATTACCCAAGATTAATTCAACAGTAAATCACGGTAAACGACTTCTACAGTCCCGATAAAAATCAAAAATTTTACCCCGGCTGTTACAACAACAGTGCCGACACGTGGCACAAACAGTAAATACATCAAGAAATCCGGCTCAACGGCCCAATGTCAATATCATAACACCCGACTTTGGGAATCTCAATAACAACATTAGCACAGCGGAAGCATTTATAACCTTATAAATATCATATGCAAAACTACAATTGCAAATTAATGGATCCGAGTCCTGCCCGAGGGGTGCGCCGCAGCTTGCCTCGTACGTTCCTGCACTACAAACAACTCATCCTACGGGATGAAACCCCGCAGGCGAGGGGTGAGTCCGAAGTGCTCACCGACAAAGGATAAACAGAGATATATATTCAACCGTAATACTTTCGAAGTAAGCATAACAATCTCAACAGCAAGCAAAAACAATCACAACACAAGAAAACTACCATAAACAACTATGCCAAGACCAGAAGAATGCTTAATTATTTTTATTACCAATTTTATCTTCCGGGCCCCGTCACTGGACAAGCTAGGGTCGTGCCTGGTTATTAACTAATTCTGGATGCCAGGCCCAACCACAATCCGGGATCAACATCCCAATATCACCAATCCGGGATCAACATCCCAATATCACAAATCCGGGATCAACATCCGAATACCAACAATCCGGGATCAACATCCCAATATCACAAATCCGGGATCAACATCCCAAACAACCAACCAATCGGCCATGACACCACAGAACTTGTCTCTAACCATCTAGTCGTACCACTACTTTCCAAGTGACAATTATATCATCATTGCAAATTCAATTCCAATTCCTTTACTTTATCATCATTATTCAACTTTTAATCACCACAGATTATTTCCCAAGTTCAACCAGCCAACAATTTCATATCACTAAATACTCACAATATCACAAACCAACAGCACATTCCAGCAACATCATGGCAAAATCCACAGCAGATAAATAGTAACAATAATCATCAACAATTTCCATAGCAATCATATATCAGCCAATAATCGATTCAACAGTTCAGTCAAACAACAAAATCAAACAAAGTATTACAGGCACATATCCAAGGTTATCCATCCTCACCTGGTGTGTCTCTGAAATTGCTATCCAGTCAAACCTCAATGTCCCTATATACATATATGGCAACACAATCACTTATAATGCACCAACATGATGGTTATGCATGATACCGGTTTAACATTTATTAGACGGCTTTTCTGTTCATTTTAGTATCTCCATAATTATCTTATTACCGAATAGTTCATCCGACTTGGTGGCAATTAATTTAATTCAACAGTTATATCATGTGTACTTGATTAAATCAAAAACCGAAACCGAGCGCCCAAGCCGATATCCCGGCCCTTAGGTCGCTTAAGATAAGAAAATACATATACACAAATACGTTTTATAAATTATATAAATAGAAAATTATATTTAATAAATAAATTGAATCATGACCCATACCCGTGGTCTATTCAATAATATGAACCAAATAATATTCCAAGTAATTATCCTTGATCAAACAATAATAGTAATACGTATTTGTTTAATAAGAATATTTATAAAGTCGGGATACAGTATAAAATAATGTTGTAATTATTCATAATTATATACATATAAAATCGATAAATTTAAGTAGAGTATAATATAATTTAGCTTAAAGTGATAATTAAATTAGTGGACAAAGATAATACAATTTTTAGTAAAATAGTGCCTTAGATAAACAATATTTCAAAATAATATTATTGTTATTACGTTAACAAAATATTTTTGATAAATTAATATAATATAGTTAAGTCTTAGAATAATTTTGTATGAGTTACTATATATAAAGTCGGTAAAATTATAAAGAAAGGGAGTAATATCACTTTAGGTCAAAAGAATGGAAACCATCATAGAAATATATTCATATATATATATATATATATATATATATAGCCAAAATGATTTATAACATTTGGTAAATATAATAAGAATGGGCATATTATTATTTAGCCCAGAGCAACGGTAATTAAACGTATTAGAATCGTATTAACGTAATTAGGAAATTAAGCTCGGGGACCTTCACTTGCGTTTAGTCCATCGGAGAAAATAATAAAAACAACTTCGAACTAATTAAATAAAAGACTTAATTAAATTAAACGATATGGGCCTTTTATTATAATTAGCCCATTTAAATAAATAAACTCGGAAACTAAATTTTAATGGGCCTTAAATAAAATTAAAATGGGAATTTAAATACTATGGGCCTTTTAGATAGCCCAATCGGAAAATAAGAGCATAAGCTAAATAAATGCATAAATTTAAATAAAAACATAAAAGCATAATTTAAATAAATAGCACATAATTTAAATTGCATAAAATAAAATCTTTGGTTAACGTTAATTAAGTTAATTATTCGTTTAATTAACCGTCGTTAAAGTCCGAGTCCGTTTAATCGTTCTGGTTCGTTAATGATGCACATGGGTGATCCAAGGCTCGGGTTTTACCCACAGTCAATTTCCGAGCTCGCCGGAAAATACCCGAGACGCGGAGACTCGCCGGATTCCGACCGGTACTGTTCACGACAGCCCCCAAAACTTCTTTTGTTACTGTTCATCGCCTAACAGAAGACCAACCTGCTGTACCAAACAGCAGTCCGACCCCCCTAACGAGCACACTATCCGCCACGGCCACGCACAGGTGACGGGAACACCGCCACAGTCACATCCAGCACCCAAAACGACGTCGTTTTGGACGTCCACAAGCACCAGTCAACGCCTTGGTCAAAACGCGGCTCTCCTTGGGTTTTATGTTTTGGTTTCACCAAAACTACGTCGTATCGATCGAAACTACACTAAACCTTGCGTTTTGACACTAACTTAACCTTTGTAACATATAATCATAATCTAACAATTATTCTTTTATAAAATTTCAAAATAAATAACCAAAGATTAATTTATTAAATATCATGGAAATGAAAGATGAAATTTTCTTTCTAAATTTTAATTAGTAAATTGTTGCAACATAATAATCATAGCAAAATTAATATATTAATATTACAATTAATGTTTGATTAGAATTTAACTATAATAACGATAATAACTATATTTTTTAGAGTAGTAAAAATAATAGTAAAGATAGTAAGAATTGACTCGGATTGGTAAAATTTTTAATTAACCGCGATAAAATTTTATTAACCACCGTAAAAGTCAAAACAGTTTGGTAAAAATCACGAAAATTTTACCCGGGTCGTTACAATATATATACATACATTTTTCCCTAAAACCATAAATCATACTTTCTATATTTTTCTCAAAGTGAATATATATATATTTTTTGAAAATAAAATACCAAAATAATTATCTAAACAGATTTTTATATATATATATACATTTTTTAAAAAAAATTAAAACAACCCAACCCGGCAACCCAGAAGGTCGCGACCCGGACACAACCCGACCAGCACAACGGGTCCTCACCTAGCAGCGGCGGTCGGCGGCGCGACGCAGCGCAGGGAAGGTGTCGCGAGGCGCGGCGTGAGGCATCGACTCCACAGGAGGTGGAAACCCGGGCGCGACGGCGCTGGAGGCTGAGCAGGCGCGGAGGAAGACGGATCCGCGGGTTTCGCCACGGGTCAACGCTCGCCGGCTGCGCGTCTCGCGGCGGAAGGCGACGGGGAGGGCGGCGTCGAGGTCGCGTCGGCTCGGCGAAGACGATGGTGTGGGCGGTGCGGCGAGACGCGGCCTGAAACTCGTCGCCGTGCACAGTAACCCGAGGGTGACGGTACTGTTCATCCGGATTTTCTGTTTTTCTTTTTTTCCTTTCTTTTCTTTATTTCTATTTTCCTTCTTTTTCTTCTTTTTTCCTATTTTCCGATTTTCTTTTTTTTTTCCTCTCTTTTTTTCCCTCTTTTTTTTTCCTCTCTTTTTTTTCCCCCTCCTTTTTTTCCTCCTTTTTTTCTTTTTCTTCTCCTCTTCCTCTCCTTCTCCTCTGCCTTCCTCTTTATAACGATGAAATTACTGTGAAGCATGTGATTCTCCAATAATGCAGCTTGTCTGCATTATGGAGCGAGTCCAGTCCGGACCAGAAAATAACTGATACCCCCTTAGTTATTTTCCGGTGTGATTTTTCCGAAAATCCCGGGACCCGAAAAATACCAACTTAGGTCCGAAAAATCCACGAAAAAATCAGGAGCACGGGAAAACCCTCGGTTAACGAAAAACGCCCGATTTAATTACCCAAGATTATCAACAGTAAATCATGGTAAAAAGACTTTTACAGTCCGGTAAAAATCCAAAATTTTTACCCGGGCTGTTATAGTCTACCCACCTTAAAAAGAATTTCGTCCCCAAAATTCCGTCTTATCCGTGGGTCCTACCACGATAAGCTTCTGGCACACTCTGCCAGGTGTCCAAACTCTACCCGAGATACCGCTTATACCCTTAAGCGACATCTCGTCCTCTATAAGAACCAAACCTTATGACTGGCATACCCACACACAGTCATGGACTCTGTAATCCGGTCTTGTACTACCTCTGACTCCGAGAACAACAGCTACATCGGCGGCACTGCTTTCCCGACAAGCTCCGATGAAGAACCTCCCAAGAAGCGGTTCAAAACCAACATCATCGGCCTGAAGGAGCACATGGTCGTCCCCCCAAAACGACGAAAGAAGCGTGCCAACAAGAAGGCTGATGATCGTAAGGGCAAAGCAACGGCTGAAAGTAGCACTCCGCAGCAAACGCTGACGCAGCTGAACGTCTCACTGAAGAAGATCAGCTCGGCGGTGATGCAGATCGAACTGGCGTGCGCGGAACTCTTCCCTCACGTGAAAAATGTCCAAAAGCTTGTAAAAGACCTAGAGAAGCAAGTAACTCCTTAGAGTACTTCTTCTCTTGTTGTAAAACCGTTATAAAATAAATAAAATAAGTTTCCTTTTAAAATCAAAACTCTTACTAAATTATGAAAACTCATGCTAACACGAAGTTAAAAACATCCCAAAGCAAAACAAAAATCAATAATAAGAATATAAAATCAAATATAAATAAATTAAAAATTAAATCTCGTTTAACAAAATCAAAATATAAAGAAGTTAAAACAAAACACGTTTCCATGATCGGCGCTCTAGATCGGTCGTAAACATCATCGATCCCGAGAAACGTAACGTACATAGCTAACGGTGACGTCGGTTTCCCTTGTGAAAAAGACGACCGTTAACTCGCACGGTGACGATCACGAGAGCATCCTGTGTCCCTCCAAAGAAACGTTACCCACTTGTTCACAAATTCCGCATGAGCCAAAAACGCCTGTCAAGTCTCGTATCTCTCCACGATGTCCGAACAGGTGCAAGCTTGTCGCACATGCGCTCTACTCCAGGTGTGGTCCCATCAGTCTAGCCTCAACAGTCACGAATGCATGTGATAAAAGATGCAGGAAAATATAGAAAAACCATAAAAAGAAAGGACAAAGTAGCCAGGGCGAAAGAAAATCGCGAGATGGAAAAAGGCTGAAAAACTCTGGCATTTGTAGTCCGAAAAACGTATAATTCAAAAAGCAAAATCTTGAAAATCAAAAACAGTAATCACGCTCCCCATAAGAGTATAAAAGATGGAGCGGTGAGATGTAAATTATCAACAGCATTTTAAAGCAAACAAACGCTCAGAAAAACAAAACCACAACGCTAAAAAAAACAAAATACCCACGCTTCCAAAACACGATGCCTGCTCCCTCATCCGTCTTCTTCGTCGAAGGTGCCAACCTAGGCAGAAGAAACCGGCTGGCCTACAGCATGGTCAACGAGCGTCCAGAAGAACTTCCGAACGAGCTCGGCAGAATGCCGCGTCTGGTCTTCGTCGACGAACTCTACTCCTCCAGATTCTTCGTCACTCCCATGGAAGAGACGTTCTTCCTAGAGGACCATGGCACTCTGAGGACCCCCTACTACGGCTCGGCCAACTCCATCATGTTCTTCATCTCGGAAAGACTTCAGGAGTTCAACCTAGAGTCCACTTGCCACTTCCTGGAGCAAGGTACCTACTACCAGCTCTCGATGACGGCCCAAAGCATGCCCAGAGTCACTTGTCTGCCCGTAACTTGGCCAAAGGTCCGACTACTGGTGTGGAACTGCAGAGGAGTCGCTAGGCGTTCCCAGGAGTTCTCGCGTACTCTGAGGGACCTGAAGAACCAATATAAGCCAAACATGGTTCTTCTCACAGAGACCCAATGGCAGCCTCAAGACGATCACGGTCTCATCCCACTCCGGTTTCCTCAAGCAAACTGGTTCGAGCTTCCCGGCTAGAACAACAGGGGCGGCATGTGGTTCTCGTGGAGCGACAGCATCACGGTCAACATCAACAATGACCCCAACAGCTTCAGGGTCAACGTCGTTCCGAGAAGATGAATGTATTTTTTATTTTTATAAAATATCAATGTAATATTTATCTTTGTAATATTAATATTAGTAATATTAAAAATATTTATATTTCCGCTTATTTATGGCATCATTACCTCTTATGTGTATGTTCTGCGACAGCTGGCGTCCCTTGACTGGATCCATAATGCACTAACTAGAATGATAAAATAATAAACAAATGGAGCAAACTATGCAAACAGGAACAACAAACACTCAAAGACTGCCCAACAAGACCTAACGCCCGCTCCGCTACCAAAAAGAAACGCCCCGACCCGTATTTACCGTACACAGTAAACACGTGTCGGAACTGTGACGACCCAACCAAAACAAGCCCAGCATACAGTGTATACAACAGAAACCCGGGCTCAACAGCCCATAATAAAAACATCAATAATAACTCAACCGGCCCAATGGCCCAATAATATCAATAAACTGCACAGCGGAAGACTTAATAACTCACAAAAACACTGTATGCGACATAGATGCAAACTATGGATCCAAGTCCTGTCCAAGGGATAACGCCGCAGCCTGTCTGGAATGCACCAAACCTGTACCACAAATAACTCATCCTACGGGAAGAAAGCCCGCAGGTGAGGGGTGAGTCCGAAGTGCTCACCGACGAAGGATAGACAATCAATATGCACACTATAAGTACTCAAGGTCAAACACAGGCTAAACAGCCAAACACACCAAAACAAAGACTCGACCCAAAACCGGTCCAAGACCAAAAAGACTCAAATAAAAATCCAATTACCAATTTTATCTTTCCGGGCCCCGTCACGGATAAGCTAGGGGTCAGACCTGGTTATCAACATATTCCGGGTGCCAGACCAAATCCAGAGAACCCAGGGATCGACATCCAAAAAATACGAACCCAGGGATAGACATCCCAAAAATAATCACGGAATAGACATCCCAAGTATAGACATGCTTATCACAAGTAACCCAGGTCACGGCCACCAGGAAACAGTCTTAAACCATTGAGTCGTACCACTA
The DNA here is from genome assembly GCA_028386065.3 of Turnera subulata. Taxonomy (NCBI): domain Eukaryota; kingdom Viridiplantae; phylum Streptophyta; class Magnoliopsida; order Malpighiales; family Passifloraceae; genus Turnera; species Turnera subulata. The sequence goes on from JAKUCV010004211.1 coordinate 33,257, forward strand.
CTTACCACGTGACAATTATATTATCATCATCAAAACCAAACTCAGGGATCAACATCCCTATCCAAAACCAAGGATCGACATCCTTATCACATTTGATTATTTATTCCATTATACTTTAAACCAAAAAGACACAAGGATTAATATCCAAAAACTCAACACAGGGATAAACATCCCAAAAACTAATTCAAAATACTGGGATAAACATCCCGACAACAATCACAACAAAAGCAACAACCAACAGTGCAATAAACATCAAACACAATAACCGAGTAATACAGGCACATATTGAAGGAAATCTATCCTCACCTTCGCCGATTACTCAACTCCGGAGACAATGACCGGTCCCAAGCCGGCTCCTCGGGAAACTGCCCGATATCCGAACCTATACAACAAAACAATATATACACATAAATGCACATAATCGGTATACTATGATGCCAATACTGCGAAATATCCCATCCCGGTTCATATTCTTTATTATCATCTTTTACCATAATTATCCCTTTTTCAGAAAATATATCGTATGCATATAAGGTTACAAAAATATATTTCCAAAACTATTATATCAAAACATTTTCATAAAATAATATACTTTTTCCAAAATAATAATTACCATAATTTTTCTGGAAATTATAACATATGTATATATTTTCCATAATATTTCCATAAAAATTATTATACTTTCCAAAATATAATTTCCAAGTATTATTATCTTTAGAAAACTCCATTTCCAAAAAGTATATTCACATAAACTTATTTTCTGAAAATAAATACGAATTTATATGTGCACATATATATTTCCAAACATAAAATACTTTTCCAAACAATTACATTATCAAAATAATTATATATTTCAGAATTATAAATCATGTGTACCATATATATATTTCCAAAGTTAATTACCATAATTTTCCAAAAAATTAATAACGTATTTATAATTCCAAGAAAATATATATACAATATTTATCTTTTTCCTAATTATATATAATAACATTTTTTCAAAACAAAACATAATTATCAAGGTATATATATACATACATTTTTCCCTAAAACCATAAATCATACTTTCTACATTTTTCTCAAAGTGAATATATATATTTTTTTGAAAATTAAATACTAGAATAATTATATAAATAGATATATATATATATTTTAAAAAAAATTAAAACAACCCAACCCGACAACCCAGGAGGTCGCGACCCGAACACAACCCGACCAGCACAACGGGGAAGGTGTGACGCAGCGCGGTCGGCGGCGTGACGCAGCGCGGGGAAGGTGTCGCGAGGCGCGGCGTGAGGCATCGACTCCACAGGCGGTGGAAACCCGGGCGCGACGGCGCTGGAGGCTGAGCAGGCGCGGAGGATGACGGATCCGCGGGTTTTGCCACGGGTCAACGCTCGCCGGCTGTGCGTCTTGCGGCGGAAGGCGACGGGGAGGGCGGCGTCGAGGTCGCGTCGGCTCGGCGAAGACGATGGTGTGGGCGGTGCGGCGAGACGCGGCCTGGAACTCATCGCCGTGCACAGTAACCCGAGGGTGACGGTACTGTTCATCTGGGTTTTCTGTTTTTCTTTTTTTTCTTTATTTCTATTTTCCTTCTTTTTCTTCTTTTTTTCCTATTTTCCAATTTTCTTTTTTTTCCTCTCTTTTTTTCCCTCTTTTTTTTCCTCTCTTTTTTTTCCCCCTCTTTTTTTCTTTCTCTCTTTTTTTCTTTTCCTCCTTTTTTTCTTTTCCTTCTCCTCTTCCTCTCTTCCTCTCCTTCTCCTCTGCCTTCCTCTTTATAACGATGAAATTACTATGAAGCCTGTGATTCTCCAATAATGCAGCTTGTCTGCATTATGGAGCGAGTCCGGTCCGGACCAGAAAATAACTGATACCCCCTTAGTTATTTTCCGGTGTGATTTTTCCGAAAATCTTGGGACCCAAAAAATACCAACTTAGGTCCGAAAAATCCACGGAAAAATCACGAGCGCGGGAAAACCCTCGGTTACAAAAAACGACGCCCGATTTACCTTGAATTAATTACCCAAGATTAATTCAACAGCAAATTACGGTAAAAAGACTTTTACAGTCCGGTAAAAATCCAAAATTTTTACCCGGGCTGTTACAAAAGTCTCCCCTTAAAAGTCCATTTCTTAATCTAGCATAATTCACGAGCCAATTAGAATCTCCCAAGGAAAATATTTTTAAATCTAATTCAAAAAGTATTTTGCAATGCTTTTTAGCCAATTCCATAAATTCATGTTTACAAATATATTTTAGGTTACAATCATGTATACGAATTGTTTATTTATTTATCTATTCCTACTATATTAGCCCGTGTTATCCTTAATAAATTTGTTATTTTTTTGTTTCAAACTAAAATTTACATATTAATAGCCATTATATTTTTCGTATTTATTTATCTCCTTAAATTTTAAATATTTTCTAGAATTTTTTTTATTTCATTGTTATATGTTTTGCAATTTTTTGCAATTACTAACCATATACTTATTTAATTTTTTGGGTGATAACATAGGGAACAAATACTATTATCCTCAAACATAATAAATATACTATATTTTTAATTTAATTCCTCAATTAATTAGGCTAATAATAAAATTAAAATTATATTTTAATTGTTTAAAATATATTATAAATAATTAAAATATTAAAAATTTTATTATTTATATTTTGTAATATTTTTTTCCATTCTATTTTTTTCTAATTATATTTTTTAAATCCCAAAATTTTTATTGATATCGAAATGACACCCCGCGGAATACGCGGGTAGGAGACTAGTATTTTAAAACTTAAGGTATATATGATTGTGGAAAAAGAACGTAAGCTCATACCATTGTTATAAAATGTAAAGTCCGGGTCTAAATACCCCAAAACCTAATTAACTATCTAGAACAAGTGTATAATAGAGTCTCGGGTATTGCCCTTTCTCCCAAACATGAACAATAGACCCTCACCGGCCACTGCTCAAATTACTTAGATCTAGAAACAAATATCGCAGATGAGCACTTACAAGTGCTTGATAAAGGTTGTTGGCATGACGAAGTGCCTTTCCCATCATTGAGAAGTTAAATAGTGGAATCAAAGTTTGCTCGTTGTCTTTCTAAAGAGATGGGCTAGTTAGACCTGGAAATTCGTGTTGTCGTGTCGGGTTGAACAGGTAAACAGGTTCCGATTCTTCAATCCGACCCAACTCATTTAATAATCGTGTCGTGTCGTGTCCAATCTGTTTATTATCGTGTCGAATTCGGGTTGACCTGCGGGTTACCTATTAAGTCTAACAAACCCAAAAATCAATTTGAAATTTTTCTATTTTGCTCAAGTTGTTGTATTTTTTAGGCAAATAGGCATATAATTAGATTTTCTCACATATTAAAAAAAATTATAAATTTTAGAATCATAATGTAATAATATTTTAAAATATTTGTAAAATTATTTTTGGATAATTTTGGTAAATTTGGCCTTAAATATTAAATAAGTCTTATATTAAATCAGGAAAGTATTTATACCTTAAATATAATCGGGTCATAAACAGGTACCCATCGGGTTGGAGGGTCAACCCGCTACCTGGCCTGATAATTTTCATGTCGTGTCGGGTCGACCCATTTAACTAAACGGGTTGAAAATCTCTGACCTATACCTGCTAATTTCGTGTCGTGTTCGTGTCGGGTTGTCGTGTCAATACCCGTTTTGCCAGGTCTAGGGCTAGTTTGTAAAGTGTAAAGAAGTTAGTGAGTTAAGCAATCATGGAAAAGTCTCGATTTCCAGAGGTCAACCTCATAGAAGAGGATTTAGTGGCCAGATTTGGATCCCAACCAACATGCGATATAGATGAGCTTATAGAGGAAATGATGAGTGACATGATTACCAGAACTTGTCTGTTAGGCAAGGTGTATTCACATAGGAAGTTTGCTGCAGGTATCTATAAATCGAGCTTGAACAAGGCCTGGAACATCACAGGTGACTTCAGAGTGACAGACTGAGGTAACAAACTTTTCTTAATCGGGTTTGAATTTGAAGCTGATTGTGATAAAGTACTAAAAGGATCTCCTTAGTTAATGTCAAATGCTCATACAAATTTCCAAAGGTGGTTACCTCATCTCTTAATTATTCAGATCCTTCTGAGATTATCTATGTTTTGGATTAATTACATAAGCTATTTTTTAATTTTTTAGATGAAATTAAGATAAAAAAAATTCTGAATTTATTCCTTACAAATTTTGTGCTTGAGGATAAAATTGAGAACTATAGAGGGTAGATTGTAAGAGCCAAGGTGGAATTCTTATTGGAGAATCCTCTAATACAAAGGATACATGTGTATGATCAATTGAATCGGAAGCATTGGTCAAGGTCAAGTACGAATCACTACTTGGAGAGTTCTATATAAGGTATGGCAGAATTACTCACGCAGTGAGATGGTGTAAGAAACCTAAAAGAGCAGAAGAAGGGGTAGAGCAATAATCAATCTTCAGTTATGGGCCATGGTTGAGGGCTAAAGAGTGTGTTGGGAGAATGCCTTTTATTTTCAACAAGAAAAATTAGGATGTCGCCTGGATGATAATGAGTCAACTAGAGGGAATGAGGCACAAAATGCCCTGACTGCACAAGAGCCAAACTGTACAAGGTCCTCAATGGTAATGAGTGGGGAGTTCCCGGTAGCAGTAACAGAAGCTGCAGTGGAAGTAATGGATATGCAGGTGAAGATGGGGGGTGACTCACAAGAATAGGAAAGCAGAATGTGTGTGTTGGAACGGATGAAGGACTAGCAATCGTGAAGGATATTCAGCAGGGGTGGATGAATTCAGTGGCTGAAATGGCGGGATAAATTGATAATCATTACCCTGCGAGTGCTTCAGCCAAGAAGCAAAGTTGTAACGTCCCAGTTTGCCGACTGTCACTACAGACCAACACCTGACCTTTCCAACATGTTTTGTCCTCACTCGCATATTTCCGTGGAAAACTTTCCAGGAGGACACCATTTCAGAATTACTCCAAGTCAAGCACGTTTAGCTTTGGAGTTTTTATGGAATGAGCACCAAAAAGGTAGGTGCACCTGGTTGATATAGTTAGCACCTATCAATCCGTTTAAGCTATTATAAATTGTATAGTCCCATATCTGTACAACCACGAAATCACTTTATTAGAGTTATTCTTAATTATACAATCCTATACCTGTACAATTATGAAATCGCCCAACTGTGCAACCCCATCCCTACACAGTCTCAAGATCTCTTTTGTTCTAGTGTGGATTCAGTTCATTCATGTGCCCCTCTGTCTAGGAGCTTGCCAGAAGCCGCTCCTTGTCCATGCTCACCCCGGTACCGGCGTACACTTCCCGCCCTCATCGACCCTGAGTGTCACATGCCCACCAGCTTTTGCTAGGTTCGTCCCCGAACCCCGCACTGTACTGGGGGAGTTTTGGAGCTCTGATACCAACTATAACATTCTGCCTTGTTGACTGTCACTACAGATCAACACGGGACCTTTCCAACATGCTTTGTCCTTACTTGCATATTTTCGGGAAAAACTTCCCAAGAGGTCACCCATCCCAGAATTTCTCAAAGTCAACCACGTTTAACTTTTGAAGATTTATAGAATGAGCACCGAAAAGGTAGGTGCACCTTTTTTTATGGAAAATATTTTTTTGATGGAAAAGGTAGGTGCACCTTGTTGATATAGTTAGTACCGATCAATCCCTTTAAGCTATTCTAAATTATATAGTCCCATACCTGTACAACCTTGAAATCACTTTATTAGAACTTTTTAATTATACAGTCTCATACCTATACAATTAGGAAATCACCCAACTGTGCAACCTCATCCCTACGCAGTCTCAAAATCTCTCCTATTATGGTGTAGATTCAGTTCATTCATGTGCCCCTTCTTCTAGAAGCCTGCCAGAAGCCGCTCTTGATCATGCTCACCCTCGGCACCGACATACACTCGCCCTCATCGACCCCGGGTGTCACAAAAGTTGGAAGCGATTGGCGAGGAAAACACAACTTGTTTATCAATCTATGCGATTGATATGGGGAGAAGAAAAGAAATGAAGAAATGGGTAGTAGAGGTGATGAGTGATGGTGACTGTGAAGGAAAGGAAGTAAAAAAGGGTTCTAGTAGCACGACTGGAACTATTACTCCCGCGAAGTGAAAGTTAGGGGTTTCAGTTCTATTTTAGGGGTTTGTTTGACAAACCACAGACATCACATTCATAGGCTATTTTGGCATTGCTTGTCAGCAAGAGGCAACACCTCGGGTGGTGATAGTAGGGATGATTGTAGGGAAGTTAAAACAGTTGAGCTAAAGCTCCTGTTGAGGATTTTGAACATGAAAAAGAAGACATCTAAATCGGCCCTATATAGTGACAATATGCCTGATATTGAAGGTGCTATAGGGTGTGTCAACATTCAGGAGACTCAATTGGCATTAGCTAGTTTTAGACCACCTAATTTTCTTTTAGCAAACCAAGTGTTGTTTAATATATGTGGAGCCGAATTAGGATGTCTTCTCGGGTTAGGATGGTAGATGTTGGTAATGGTAGGTAATGCCCAGCTTTGGCAAGGGTCTCTTTTGTGCAACCATGTATTGGGTTTATTCTGGTGTAAACTTTACAATGTGCAATGGAAACCGTTTATGCTTTTAAAAAACAAACTATTGAGAACAAGCAAATTCCCATGGGAAGAATCTCTGGACTGATTTGGCATGCAACACTAAATCGACTTTTCTATGTTGGGAGTGCTTATTGGCTTGCAATTAACTTATATCAATTACAATGGGTTCATTCCTGGGTAGCCCAAACCCAACCACAATGAGCTTATGAAGTTTGGCAAAGCAGGTCCATGGAGATCTCCAAACTCATTAGATTGAACTTATTTAATCCTAGTAGCTTATTAGCCACACGCCCACGCATGTCTGCAAGTCTATCCTTGCCAGCTTAGTGCCGAAATTTCCTCTTATGTTTACGCAAAACAATGGGGTCAGGAACGTAAGAAAACAAGAAACGACATGCTTTTGTTTTTTTTTTTTTTTTTTTGAAGAGAATGCGATTGCATATGTATTTCTTAAAACTGGAAGGTCTGCTAAATAGCAGTTACAAACGACACAAAGCATGGCAAAATTTAACTACAATAGAAAATCAGGCGGCTCCTCTAACCAAACACAAAAAGTATCAACCATCCGGCCTTGGCGAGCAGCACTGTGAGCTTTCCAATTGGTTAAACGGGCAATGTGAGAAATACTCTCAATTGTACCTTCCACCATTAGATCTAAAAGATCCTGAAGCAAACCTCCCAATGGAGACAAATCCAGAAACTGGGGTTTTGATATGGATTGGACCAGCACCAGAGAGTCAGCGAACACTTTCAGTTTCTGCAGCCCACAATCTCTTGCCAAAATAGCACAGTCACGCACTGCCATAGCTTCAGCTATTAGGGGGTCACATATGCCTTCTTGTTTCTTCAGTTTCTGCAGCCCACAATCTCTTGCCAAACGACATGCTTGTGTTTAACTGTAAGTAGAAGTACCATAGTCATTTTTTGCTTTCATTATTATTTATTCCGGGGGTGAGCGTGTGAAGTAAAAAATTTCTTAATATGTTGTTGAGAAGTTTTGACATGAAATGACACCTTTTCAGATAGCAATTTAGGGTTAGACAAAAGGAAAAGTTAAGAAAAGAAAACGACCCCCTAAATCTGCCGTGACAAATTCAGAGATCTCATTGAAAAACACTTACCCACGAACATAGGTTGGGTCCATTAGGACCACATTTGACATTACACCACCATTGTCCCGTGTCTCACACAGGTGGAGTCAGCATATGCTCCAATCTTCATTACCTGTCATGACTGATTTCTCTGAATCTGTTGTCTGTTTTTCTATACACTTGTAAGCACTTCACAGTTCATAGGCCAAGTCTTGCCCTTTACTTGCAATGTAATGACACATACGTCCCATCTGAAATAGCCCTTATCAGTTATCTGTCCAAAGAAACATAAGTAGCTGATAAGTGTCTATAATAGAAAAACCCTTTTGCTATGGATAGTTGACCGTTAAATCGTGACACAGGTAGGACTTGCTCCATTAGCGCCAACTAACTGACTTCCCCTCCATTGCATAATTAATGATCCGTAACAGATAAAAACCCTTAATTATTTATGCAATACGAGTACTAATTATATAATTATGGAAATAGTTAATCATTTCTAACCAATCACGAAACCCCTCGTGAACTCCACTCCTACCAAACAAAACTACAAACACTCATCGGAGTTGTCGATCCAAAGCCAAAGACAAATAAAAACACACAGAGTTCCTTCGAGGATCCCAACCTAGTCCTCCCTCCACTCAAAACCCCACTTTTTGTGTTCTTTGTCCTAAAAGCTCAAATCTTTGGTACCCAAGATTGCCTCTTGGTAGCATTGCAACCGATCCCTGCAACTAAAATGGCAGCTCCTACGGATTTTGTCATGAGATGCCACCCGGGAATCGTTGGAAAGAACCCAAGTCTTGGTTTGAAGAATCAGGTTCTTGGAGTAGTTCCCTTGATCGGAACTGCTGGTGGAGTTCCTTGTAATGGAAGGAAATTGGAAAGCAGGGCCAAGTCTAGAGTGGAGGCAGTTGCTGAAGTGGGCGTGAAGGGTTTGAAGAGCTATGAGGTGAAGGTGGAGACGGGGATGGATGCGGTGGCTGAGAAGGAGTTGAGAGAGAAAGGGTTTATGGGGATGAGGAAGACAAAGCTGGTGTGCACAATAGGGCCTGCCTGTTGCTCACTGGAGGATTTGGAGAAGTTGGCTATGGGAGGCATGAATGTGGCTAGGCTTAATATGTGTCATAACACTAGAGAGTGGCACAGGGATGTGATTAGGAGAATCAAGTGGTTAAATTTGGATAAAGGATTCTGTGTTTCAGTGATGATTGATACTGAAGGGAGTCAGATCCATGTGGTGGATCATGGAGCACCTTTCTCTCTCAAAGCTGAGGTATTCTTTTGGAACCTACTTCTTACTTTCTGCTTTGGATTCTAATTATATCAAAGTGAAAATTTCGATTCATGGTGCATTTTGTTTTTTCTCCTTGGCCACCAGGAAGGCTCAGTTTGGGTATTTACTGCTCAAAAATTTGAGGGGTCCCGACCCTTCACAGTTAGAGCTAACTATGAAGGATTCTCTGAAGGTTATAATTATTTTTTCTTCTTACTGGTCACTAAATTTCCTAGTTTAAATGCAAGCAGGACAAATGGAAAACAAGTTTTCACTTTCTCATCAGAGTTGAATACTTGCAGGTATTATGGTGGGTGATGAACTTGTCATCGATGGAGGTATGGCAAGTTTTGAAGTGGTTGAGAAGATGGGGAGTGATTTGCGGTGCAAGTGCACAGATCCTGGTCTACTTCTACCTAGAGCCAAATTGAGCTTCTGGAGAGACGGGCAGCTGTCATATCATGGTCTTCCAACTCTATCAGCCAAGGTTTAATTTTTAACTTTTTCCTGGGTCGCATATTTCCCATATTCTCTTGTGTGCTTCATCATTTTCTTTAGCCAGTGGAGCTCAGTTAGAGATTACCTGAGATCTGAAGATAACGGCCCCCAGAAAGATTATGGCAAGAGTTTAGTTTCCTACTATTTTCTGCTGGTTTGTCTGTTTAATTTAGGAACTATATATGGTCCGTTTAACATGAGTTTTTGTGGGTTCAAAACAATGGAGTTACTGTTTTTATCTGTGCCGACTTGGTGCTAGCTGTCCCTCTTTTACAGAGTTCTTAGGGAAAGTTTATGGGTTAAAACTTGTGAATCAAAAGGCAATAGAAGAAGCATAACTACTTACACTGCGTGTTGCAACTTTTGTAGAAAAGATTGCACTTATTGAAAGAGACACCGCCAATATTTTTTACAATTCCAGTCTAACAAGACATAATATATGCGGTACAGAGAAAAGGAAAAAAGAAAAGGAAAAGAAGATTTAAATAGATGAGTAGGTTACTGGAAAGACTGATTGTATTTAAATTCATTTTTGGATGCTCTAATTAAGTATTTAGCAGACTCAGTCATAGCAATTCATGTTATGGATATACAGGACTGGGAAGACATTGATTTTGGAGTTTCTGAAGGTGTTGATTTTATTGCCATGTCATTTGTAAATGATGCTGATTCTGTGAAGAATCTGAAGAACTATCTCTCCACCAAATCATCCAAGTAAGAATGTACTAACCAAGTTCATCACATCTTTCCTTTTCCACTTTGTTAAACATCTGACTTTGTGTTTTCCTGATGGCTTCCGTTTAGATTCACCTTTAAACATAACTTTTAACAATCCACTAATACTTTCTGACTCGATAAACTTTTTCGGGCAGAATAAGGTGCTGTGTACGCTTCCTTTCAACTATTGTACTTGTATCTCTCTCATGATGATCAGTGCACCATTTTCGATATTTAAGAAACTTTGTTGAATTCAAATATTATAACACGTGGTAATTTAGCAAGCTAATAGATGCAATATGCATAAATTTTATCTGTTTTATCCATTTTTTTCTCAAGTTTTCAGACAAAACACAAATATGAAACCTTTACTTTACAGTTCTCCCAATAAATATCAAGTTTTTGTCATTTCAGATCCATAAAAGTACTGGCAAAGATTGAGACTTCCGAGTCTCTTCACAAATTGAAAGAAATTGTCGAAGCCTCTGATGGTGTCATGGTGGCTCGGGGTGACCTAGGGGTTGAAGTTCCGCTCGAACAAATTCCAACTGTCCAAGAAGAAGTAACTCATATTTGTAGAGAACTGAACAAGCCAGTGATCATAGCTTCTCAGTTGCTGGAGTCAATGATTGAATATCCAACCCCAACACGTGCTGAGGTAGCATATCATATTGAATATGTGAATCATTTTGGCTTTTGGAATTTTGGACAGGTTATAGATTCACTGTAATGATATTTGCTTTCATTAAATAAGGTCGCAGATGTGACTGAAGCTGTACGACAATATGCTGATGCAATGATGTTGTCTGGTGAGTCGGCTATTGGGTTACATGGACAGAAAGCCCTTTCTGTATTGCAGATGGTCAGCAGTCGAATGGAATCATGGAGTCGTGTGGAAAACAGGCAGAGTTTTCTCCAGCAAGGTCAACTTGGAGTTTCTTTGCACGATCGCATCTCTGAAGAGATATGCAACTCTGCAGTGAAAATGGGTAATTGCATATAGTTCCTATACAACAGATTTTCCTATTTAAATATGTGTGTGTCAATTTTGAGTTGGAGTTGCATAGATATGACATTATGGTTCTAAAGACAAGTAAAGATAGGTGATCTTATATTTACTGATCATGAGACTTGCCAATTGATTCTTTAGTCTGCAGCTAGCTAGCAAAAGTCACATCCCCTGCTTTTAGCATAGCTTTCCATATGAAAGTCCAATAATTGTGTATGTCATTTGATCCTGGAAAAACTAATAGTTTTATGACTGAAGGTGCAAAGACATACATTTTAACATTTATTTGACTTGGCCTGTGAATGTGGAACTGATATAGATTTTTACTGGATTTGCAGCTAACAAACTTGGTGTAGATGCTATCTTTGTCTACACAAAGCACGGAGAGATGGCATCACTTCTTTCTCGGAATCGTCCAAACCCTCCAATATTTGCATTCACCAATGACAATTGTACTAGGATGGCTTTGACGTTGCAGTGGGGAGTTATTCCTCTTCTTGTTGAATTGTCTGATGACATGGAAGCCAACATCGCAAGAACAATTGATCTCATAAAAATGCAAGGAATGGCAAAGATAGGAGATTGTGTTCTGATAGTGTCAGATTTGACTCCAACTGGTGCAACTCCTGCTGCTTTCCAGTCACTGATGGTGAAGACCATTTCTTAGAGTGATGCCCTCTTCTATATGCTGTCCTGGTTGCTCCTCCATAATGATTGTAGAAGTAAGAAGTACAGCAATGGAGGAAACTATAGAGACCACAAAAGGAGATTGCAGAAGAGATGTCTCTGGCAAAACTTCCAACTTTTTCTGTTGCTCGATTTCCTTATATTGTAAGATAGTTGCGTCCTCCCAAGGTTCCGTTGTCTGTATAGAAATTGTGTAATCTGAGCTTAGCTGCGGATGGAAGGATTGTTTGGTCATGATTTTGACACTTTTCTATTCTTTTTTTTGCTCCTTTTCCTGAGAGTTTGTGTCTGTGGATGTTAGTTTATAAGCAAGTCGAATTATATTACAATGCTGGCCAAACGACAATCACCAATTCTTACGTAGAAAGTATAATCAAGTAGTAAGCAGAAATGGCACATCTTATAATCTTAGATTTCTAGGTTTTGTTGATGTAGGTAAATCTATTTTAATGAAAATACAACTTTTGATGAAAAACCGTAAATGGTACTTGAGTCTATGGCTGAGGGATGTCCGGGTTCATAGAGTCCCTGATCATGACTCAATAAGTAGTCTCTTGATTTCCAAATGCTACAACAAGCACTAATGTGGAGGGCTCGTGGTATCTTCATTGGTTAAGTTGATGCCCGTATATATATATATACTAGGTAAAGCTGCATTCTCGTTAGTGTTTTTTTTTTTTTTGTGATTTGGGAGCTAGTTTGTTCTTGTTAGTTCTCTTTTATTTGCAGAATGTTGGCGCTGAATTCTTGGAGCATTGCTAAAACATATTGTTTGGTTTTCTACTAGCTACTAAATCTATCAGAGAATATCTAGTCTGAACTAATTTTAATTATTAGGCAAAATTTCAATTCACTAACTCTAACTTTAGCTTAGTACCACTTTGGCAACTTAACTTTTTGTTGTAACAAATTAGTAACTTAATTTTCTAAAAGTAATAAATTGGCAACTCCGTTATAACACCGTTAACACCAGCTCCTACAATCATAGTGCGCGCATATTTAAACTTGATTTTTTTAATATTTTAATTATTTTTAATTAAATTATCAGTATTGAGATGCCCCGACCCGTATTTACCGTACACAGTAAACACGTGCCGGAACTGTGACAACCCAGCCCAACAAGGCCTAGTATACAGTGTATAAAGCATAACCCTGGCTCAACAGCCCAAAGGTATAAACAACAATATGGCCCTACGGCCCAACATCAATAACATCAATAATAATGAAACTGGCCCAATGGCCCAACAACAATAACAATATGCACAGCGGAAGACTTAAACTCACTAACACTGTATGCGACACATGCAATCTATGGATCCAAGCCTGTCCAAGGGAAACGCTGCAGCCTGTCTGGAATGCACNAAGATTACTTATTAGTTTTTATTACCAATTTTATCTTCCGGGCCCCGTCACTGGACAAGCTAGGGTCGTACCTGGTTATTAACTAATTCTGGATGCCAGGCCCCACCACAATCCGGGATCAACATCCCCATATCTCAAATCCGGGATCAACATCCCAATATCTCAAATCCGGGGTCAACACCCCAATATCACAAATCCGCGATCAACATCCCAATATCACAAATCCGGGGTCAACACCCCAACCAACAAACCCTCTGGCAAGACACCACAGAACTAGTCTCTAACCATCTAGTTGTACCACTACTTTCCAAGTGACAATTACATCATCTCAATTAAGTTCCAATTTTCATTCCAATTTCCGTTATCCTTTTCCCAATTATCCACAATCAATAATCCAACATCATCCTCAACACATCATCCAAGAGCCAATATCACAATCCAATCAACAATTTCATATCACCAAACTTTCACATCAAACAATTCAAGAATATCAAACCGTTCAACAATATTTCCAACACGACATACACAGGACTAACACGTTTCTACAACAGCATCAACACTACCATAGTAATCATGTAACAGTCAACAATCATTCCAGCAGATCAAACAAACAACAAAAACACACAAACCACAAAACTACACACACAGCATTACGGGCACATATCAGGGTTTATCCATCCTCACCTGGTATGTCTCTGAAACTGCTATCCAGTCTAATCCCGATACCCTATACGTACATATAGGAACACAATAATCACTTATAATGCACCACAAAATGATTATGCATGATACCGGTTTAAGAATTATTATACGGCTTATCTGTTCATTTTAGTATCTCCATAATTATCTTATTACCCAACAGTTCATCCGACTTGGTGGTAGTTAACCGATTAAATATTTCAAGTGGTTATATCAAACATATCTGTTTCAAATCAAAACCGATCCCGAGCGTCCAAGCCGATATCATAATATAAGGTAGATAGCATTTCATAAAATAATTATTCCCAATAAAAATAAAAAAAATAAATAATAAATGTGTGGACTACGGTCGTATTAATTAAAGTAGTGAAAACGCCAAGCATGTCATAATAAGCATACAAGTAATATATCTAATAACAAAACTGTTAAATTGGAATAGTGCCATTGACAATTAATTAACATAGCCAGTGTATGGTATAAAATAATTATAACGTACTGCAAAATAAAAAGTAACTTTTATGAGTGAATATACTCTTATGTAACCGGCAATTATAATTAAGGTAAAAGTAGTATTAATAATATAGCTCTTAAAATAATGTAATAGATATTTAGTAATATAATAAAATAAACTCGCATCTAGTAATGTTTAGTATAGCTTTCAATAATAAAATTCAATAGATGGAAATAATATGCATACCGAGAATATAGCTTGTATTTAATATCTTATCATTTATTAATATAAGCATATATACATAAATTCTACATGCGTGTTTCTATATTACTATTTTCATTAGACTAGTAAAATAATACCAATATATTCATATAGTAGTATATTCACAAATAGTAGTATAATCAATGTCTAGATTGCTTATAAGATAATACCAATATATTCATATAGTAGTATATTCACAAATAGTAGTATAATCAATGTCTAGATTGCTTATAAGATAAGTATTAATATTATGACCCTTCCCTAATTTTAGCGCAAGGGAAATAGTAAATCGTGATATAGATTAACTTTTGATTAATTATATTAAGGACGTACTCCAAAGGAACGTGGATCGAATTATTAAACGTTAAACCAAAATTTAATTAGAGCTGTTTATTAATCTGTCTGGTTGTTCGGTTCCGTTAAACAAGTTCGTTAATATCGTCCCGAGAACATGGGCCTCCGCACATCGGCCCGTTTCCGAGCCCATTTGTGCATCGAGCCCAAACCCGAGCTCATGGAAGTTAATCGGGTCCAAAGAGTTACCACGGTATTCCGTCAACGGTTCTGTCTCGTGGAACGATACCCGAGACCCCGCCAGAAAATTTCCGAGGCTGCCGGAAACTTCGCCGGATTCCGGCCAGGTACTGTTCACGAAAACCTCAACTCTGTCTTTGCACACAGATACTGTTCATGGCTCCCTCAAACTTCTGTCACTGTTCATCAGCAACCATGGCACCCAAAACTCTCCATCAGCACAGCATCACAGCAGCAAAACCCAACCCACACCTCCATGGCAACAAACCGGTCACCAACACGCAGGCCATCATCAAAATCACTGCAACCTCACCCGTGGCCACCCTCCTCGGCAACAACTTAACACCAGCCACAACAGCAATCAAAACCCCAACAAAACGCGTAAATCAAAGGTGGAAGGGAAGGAAAAGGGAGGGTTCCTTACCCGAGTACTCGTCGTTCCTCAATCGGCGTTAACGGCAACGGCAGAGCAGGGAAGGAGAAGGGATCGGTTGGTGGTGACTCAAGCTCCGTCCTCCGGTGATGGCGGCGCGGCGGCTGTTTGCAGCGACAGGGAAAACTGGGACCGAGAAGACGAAGAGGGAAGGTGCAGCTCTCCCAGGGACGGCGGCAGATCGGAGTGGAGGAGGGGAGATCGAAGCTCCTTTGCACGGTGATGTCGCGCTCGTTTGGGGGCGGGGGCTTCGTCTCTTCTGCAGCAGCAGGGGAGGAAGACGGCGGCGTGGAGAGGATCGGCAGCAGGGGAAGCAGCGGTCGTCGTCTGTCTGCAGCGGCGACAGCTCGATGGTGAGGGGAAGAGCAGGCGTGAGGGAGAAGGGGATAAACAGAGGCGAGAGGGAGAGAATACAGAGAATGGAGGGGAAAGGACAAGAAAGAAAAGAAGATAGAACGTTAGTGGAGAGGTAGGGCCGGCAACTCACGGGAGAAATAAGAGGGAGGCCGGCGGCTGGGAGGAAAAGAGAAGGAGAAAAGAAAAGAAAAGAAAGGAGAAAAGAAAGGAAGGGAAAGAAAGGAAAGAAGAGAGGAAAAGTGGGGCCCGCGGCTGAAGGAAAACCCGGGAGAGAGAAAAAACATTGCCGGGAAAGAGGAAGAGAATGGAAAGAGAAGGAAGAAGAGTGGCTCGGGCAACCACATTCGGCCGGTCCGGATTCTCGTGTCGGAATCCCGTAGACGCAGGGATACTCCCGTCTTTCCGACAAATTCCGTCCCGAGTCCAAAAATACAACTTGGGCTCGGAAAATCCGGTTAATCCTCCTGAACGTCGTCCAAGTCTCGGAACTGGAAACCGAGGCTCGGTTAGTTAGGAAGATACTCCCGAGCGCGGGAAAATTCTCGGTTTCGAAAAACGACTACCGATTTACTTCGAATTAATTACCCGAGATTAATTCAACAGTAATCACGGTAAAACGACTCCTACAGTCCCGGTAAAAATCAAAAATTTTACCCGGGCTGTTACAGTCTACCCACCTTAAAAAGAATTTCGTCCCCGAAATTCCGTCTTATCCGTGGGTCCTACCACGATAAGCTTCTGGCACACTCGGCCAGGTATCCAACCTCAACATGAGATACCGCTTACACCCTTAAGCGACATCTCATCCACTTATAAATACCAAACCTCACAGCTGAGACATTCACTCTCAGCCATGGACTCTCCACTTCGTTCTCGTACGACCTCAGATTCCGAGAACAACAGCTACATCGGCGGCACAGCTTTCCCGACAAGCTCCGATGAAGAGCCTCCAAAGAAGCGGTTCAAGACCAACATCATCGGTCTGGAGGAGCACATGGTGGTCTCCCCAAAGCGACGGAAGAAGCGTGCCGGCAAGAAAGCTGAGGACAAGAAAGGCAAGGCGGTAGCTGAAAGCAGCACACCGCAGCAGAAGTTGACGCAGCTGAACGTCTCCCTGAGGAAGATCAGCTCAGCGGCGGCACAAATTGAACTGGCGGGTGCGGAGCTGTTCCCTCACCTGAGGAATGTCCAGCAACTTGTAAAAGACTTAGAGAAGCAAGTAACTCAGTAGAGTACTTCTTCTTCGATGTAAGACTGTTATGTATTAATAAAATAAGTCCTTTTGAAATCAAATCTCTCAGATTATAATTTCTCTTATTAAGATATGGAAATTCATATTTATCTGAAAAGAAACAAAATATTTAAAACATAACCAAAACCGTCATGAATAAAATCGAACATAATAATGTTAAAAACAGGACCGATAAAACGAATTATAACCAACATAAAGAAATTAAAAATAAAACAAAACTCGTTTAACAAAATCAAAACAAAAAGAAATTAAAACAAGGTATGTTTTCATGTTCGACGCTCTAGTTCGATCGTGTCCATTCTCAATCTTGAGAAACGTGACACGTACAGTTAACGGTGACGTCGGTTAACCTCGTGAAGAAGACGTCCGTTAACTGGCAAGGCGATGTTCACGGGAACGTCCTGTGTCCCTCGAAAGACACGTTACCCACTTGTTCATAATTTCCGCATAAGCCAAAACGTCTGTCAAGGCTCGTATCTCTCCACGATGTCCGAACAGCTGTGAGCTTGTCGCACATGCGCTCTACTCGAGATACGGCCCCATCCGTCTAGCCTCAACGGTCACGGATGCTTGTGATAAAAGTTGCAAGAAAATAATGACACACCATCAAAAGAAATGCCAAGGTAGCCAGGCGTAAGAAATCGTGAGTCAGAAAAGAGCTGTAAAACACTGGCTCAGTAGCCGAAAACGCGTAAAGCATTAAATAAAGCAACGGTAAAATTCAAAAAAAACAAAATCTCGAAAATCAAAAACGGTAATCACGCTCCCCGTAAGAGTATAAAAGAAGGAGCGGTGAAGTGTAATTCATCAAAAGCATCAAAAGCAACAAAACGCTAAAGCAAAAGAAACACCACGTTCAAAACAAAACCCCACACGTTCAAAACAAAACCCCACACGTCCAAATCAAAATGCCTGCTCCCTCGTTGGTGTTCTTTGTCGAAGGTGCCAATCTTGGCAGAAGGAACCGACTGGTTTACAGTATGGTCAACGAACGTGCTGAGGAGCTGCCGAACGAGCTCGGCAGAATGCCACGACTGGTCTTCGTCGACGAGCTCTATTCGTCACGGTTCTTCGTCACTCCCATGGAAGAGGTGTTCTTCCTGGAGGACCATGGGACACTGAGGACTTCATACTATGGCTCAGCAAACTCCGTGATGTTCTTCATCTCGGATAGGCTTCAAGAGTTCAACTTGGAGTCCACTTGCCAGACTATGGAGCAAGGCGCTTACTACCAGCTCGCAATGGCAGCCCAGAGCATACCCAGAATGACTCGGCTATCTCCAACCTGGCCAAAGGTACGTCTGCTGGTGTGGAACTGCAGAGGAGTTGCAAGGCGTGCACAAGAATTCTCGCGTACTTTGAGGGACTTGAAGAACCAATATAAACCGAACATGGTTCTTCTGACGGAGACGCAGTGGCAACCACGGGACGATCACGGTCTGATTCCACTCCGGTTCCCACAAGCTAACCGGTTCGAGATTCCTGGCCAGCGCGACAGAGGCGGCATGTGGTTCTCTTGGAGCGACAGAGTCACGGTCAACGTCAACAGTGACGCAAACAGCTTCCGTGTCAACGTCGTTGCGAACCGTTAAATGTATTTCTATTTATATAATATCAAAAATACATGTATTATTTCCTCTTTTTATAAATTATCAATGTAATATTTCTATTTGCAATCAATATATTAATATTTCCCTTTGTATCAAAATATTAGCAATATTTATAATATTTGTATTTTCGCATATTTGGCATCATTACCTCTTATGTATATGTTCCGCGACAGCTGGCGTCCCTCGACTGGATCCATAATGCACTAACTAAATAACATAAAATAATAAACAAATGGAGCGAACTATGCAAACAAGGACTCAAACACACATAGACTGCCCGACAAGACCTAACGCCCGCTCCGCTACCAAAATGAAGCGCCCCGACCCGTATTTACCGTACACAGTAAACACGTGCCGGAACTGTGACAACCCAGCCCTACAAGGCCTAGCATACAGTGTATAAAGCATAACCTTGGCTCAACAGCCCAAAGGTATAAACAACAATATGGCCCTACGGCCCAACATCAATAACATCAATAATAATGAAACTGGCCCAATGGCCCAACAACAATAACAATATGCACAGCGGAAGACTTAAACTCACTAACACTGTATGCGACACATGCAATCTATGGATCCAAGCCTGTCCAAGGGAAACGCTGCAGCCTGTCTGGAATGCACCAA
>JAKUCV010004211.1:53177-65489 GCA_028386065.3 Turnera subulata
AATCCGGGATCAACATCCCAATATCTCAAATCCGGGGTCAACACCCCAATATCACAAATCCGGGATCAACATCCCAATATCACAAATCCGGGGTCAACACCCCAACCAACAAACCCTCTGGCAAGACACCACAGAACTAGTCTCTAACCATCTAGTCGTACCACTACTTTCCAAGTGACAATTACATCATCTCAATTAAGTTCTAATTTTCATTCCAATTTCCGTTATCCTTTTCCCAATTATCCACAATCAATAATCCAACATCATCCTCAACACATCATCCAAGAGCCAATATCACAATCCAGTCAACAATTTCATATCACCAAACTTTCACATCAAACAATTCAAGAATATCAAACCGTTCAACAATATTTCCAACACGACATACACAGGACTAACACGTTTCTACAACAGCATCAACAATACCATAGTAATCATGTAACAGTCAACAATCATTCCAGCAGATCAAACAAACAACAAAAACACACAAACCACAAAACTACACACACAGCATTACGGGCACATATCAGGGTTTATCCATCCTCACCTGGTATGTCTCTGAAACTGCTATCCAGTCTAATCCCAATACCCTATACGTACATATAGGAACACAATAATCACTTATAATGCACCACAAAATGATTATGCATGATACCGGTTTAAGAATTTTTATACGGCTTATCTGTTCATTTTAGTATCTCCATAATTATCTTATTACCCAACAGTTCATCCGACTTGGTGGTAGTTAACCGATTAAATATTTCAAGTGGTTATATCAAACATATCTGTTTCAAATCAAAACCGATCCCGAGCGTCCAAGCCGATATCATAATATAAGGTAGATAGCATTTCATAAAATAATTATTCCCAATAAAAATAAAAATAAAAATAAATAATAAATGTGTGGACTACGGTCGTATTAATTAAAGTAGTGAAAACGCCAAGCATGTCATAATAAGCATACAAGTAATATATCTAATAACAAAACTGTTAAATTGGAATAGTGCCATTGACAATTAATTAACATAGCCAGTGTATGGTATAAAATAATTATAACGTACTGCAAAATAAAAAGTAACTTTTAATAATGTAATAGATATTTAGTAATATAATAAAATAAACTCGCATCTAGTAATGTTTAGTATAGCTTTCAATAATAAAATTCAATAGATGGAAATAATATGCATACCGAGAATATAGCTTGTATTTAATATCTTATCATTTATTAATATAAGCATATATACATAAATTCTACATGCGTGTTTCTATATTACTATTTTCATCAGACTAGTAAAATAATACCAATATATTCATATAGTAGTATATTCACAAATAGTAGTATAATCAATGTCTAGATTGCTTATAAGATAAGTATTAATATTATGACCCTTCCCTAATTTTAGCGCAAGGGAAATAGTAAATCGTGATATAGATTAACTTTTGATTAATTATATTAAGGACGTACTCCAAAGGAACGTGGATCGAATTATTAAACGTTAAACCAAAATTTAATTAGAGCTGTTTATTAATCTGTCTGGTTGTTCGGTTCCGTTAAACAAGTTCGTTAATATCGTCCCGAGAACATGGGCCTCCGCACATCGGCCCGTTTCCGAGCCCATTTGTGCACCGAGCCCAAACCCGAGCTCATGGAAGTTAATCGGGTCCAAAGAGTTACCACGGTATTCCGTCAACGGTTCTGTCTCGTGGAACGATACCCGAGACCCCGCCGGAAAATTTTCGAGGCTGCCGGAAACTTCGCCGGATTCCGGCCAGGTACTGTTCACGAAAACCTCAACTCTGTCTTTGCACACAGATACTGTTCATGGCTCCCTCAAACTTCTGTCACTGTTCATCAGCAACCATGGCACCCAAAACTCTCCATCAGCACAGCATCACAGCAACAAAACCCAACCCACACCTCCATGGCAACAAACCGGTCACCAACACGCAGGCCATCATCAAAATCACTGCAACCTCACCCGTGGCCACCCTCCTCGGCAACAACTTAACACCAGCCACAACAGCAATCAAAACCCCAACAAAATGAGTAAATCAAAGGTGGAAGGGAAGGAAAAGGGAGGGTTCCTTACCCGAGTACTCGTCGTTCCTCAATCGGCGTTAACGGCAACGGCAGAGCAGGGAAGGAGAAGGGATCGGTTGGTGGTGACTCAAGCTCCTTCCTCCGGTGATGGCGGCGCGGCGGCTGTTTGCAGCGACAGGGAAAACTGGGACCGAGAAGACGAAGAGGGAAGGTGCAGCTCTCCCAGGGACGGCGGCAGATCGGAGTGGAGGAGGGGAGATCGAAGCTCCTTTGCACGGTGATGTCGCGCTCATTTGGGGGCGGGGGCTTCGTCTCTTCTGCAGCAGCAGGGGAGGAAGACGGCGGCGTGGAGAGGATCGGCAGCAGGGGAAGCAGCGGTCGTCGTCTGTCTGCAGCGGCGGCAGCTCGATGGTGAGGGGAAGAGCAGGCGTGAGGGAGAAGGGGATAAACAGAGGCGAGAGGGAGAGAATACAGAGAATGGAGGGGAAAGGACAAGAAAGAAAAGAAGATAGAACGTTAGTGGAGAGGTAGGGCCGGCAACTCACGGGAGAAATAAGAGGGAGGCCGGCGGCTGGGAGGAAAAGAGAAGGAGAAAAGAAAAGAAAAGAAAGGAGAAAAGAAAGGAAGGGAAAGAAAGGAAAGAAGAGAGGAAAAGTGGGGCCCGCGGCTGAAGGAAAACCCAGGAGAGAGAAAAAACGTTGCCGGGAAAGAGGAAGAGAATGGAAAGAGAAGGAAGAAGAGTGGCTCGGGCAACCACATTCGGCCGGTCCGGATTCTCGTGTCGGAATCCCGTAGACGCAGGGATACTCCCGTCTTTCCGACAAATTCCGTCCCGAGTCCAAAAATACAACTTGGGCTCGGAAAATCCGGTTAATCCTCCTGAACGTCGTCCAAGTCTCGGAACTGGAAACCGAGGCTCGGTTAGTTAGGAAGATACTCCCGAGCGCGGGAAAATTCTCGGTTTCGAAAAACGACTACCGATTTACTTCGAATTAATTACCCGAGATTAATTCAACAATAATCACGGTAAAACGACTCCTACAGTCCCGGTAAAAATCAAAAATTTTACCCGGGCTGTTACAAGTATTATATATAATATAGGTGATAATGTTAATTTATATTTATATAAAATTAATAATATTACTAGTCAGTAAAGGATGGTAGATAAATTACTAACTTTTTTAAAAAAAATATCCTTCATAATTTTAAAATTTTTATAAAAATATTTTTTTGTATTTATTTAGATTTTATATTTTTTCTATAATAATTTTCTACATTATTCTCTTACTTATAATTTTTTTTCTTGTATAAAAATTTTTATTTTATAATATTCATATAACAAAAGGGTGCGGCTTTGTTGTTCTTTATTTGATTAGTACTTGCGATATCACAATATCGTCTAGCTAATTTTTTAAAAAAATAATTTAAAAAGAAATAAAAAATTTTGGAAAAAGCATGAAAAAGAAAAAGAAAAGAAAATCAAGTTTAAACACATGCGCATAGTAGCTGGCATTAACGGTGTTATAACGGAGTTACTAATTTGTTACTTTTAGAAAATTAAGTTACTAATTTGTTACAATAAAAAGTTAAGTTGTCAAAGTGGTACTGAGCTAAAATTAAGGTTAGTGAATTGAAATTTTGCCTAATTAGTAAAAAGCTTCTCCTGATTGTTTAGTACGCACATAAATGTTGATTTCTTGAGCTTTAGAGCAGCTGTTTTTTTGTTTGAGTTTCTTATGGATTGGTGGAAACTGGAAAGCTTTTCAAATGCCAAACATACTCATGACCATCAAAGCAAGCGATCCCTAAACTTTCGGTTTATTAGTTTAGCAGAATCGGACAGGGGATTCACACCCTGCATCTAATTTTAACAAGAAGAAGAGTGGGGGATGGTGGAGGTCTTTGGTAGAGAGCTGCATTCCTAATGCGCAATGTAGGTGACCAATTATACACACATTGGGATTTAGATTTCTTTCGGCACGTACTTGGTGAGACATAATCATTTTGTCTTTATCCTTCTTGCAATTATGCCTTTCATTTACCTAGAACATCCTTCATCTTCCTTCTAACCAACAGAGGATTCATCTCTTTTTTTCCCTCTAATGATCCCAGCCTGCATTCTGTGGGAGTGTTTCTCTGGATTCTTCATACGAAAGAGCTACCAGATGTATTTACACATCCACTCTTTTGTATGAATACGGAGAATTTGGATGGAAGACAGCCAATTCTATTGGATCATGCTTCCAGTGGGATTAACATATTGTGAGGTAAGCCTTCAAGATTTCATTCTAGTTGGCAGCGATATATGTTCCATCCATTCAAATTTTCAGCTGTCATATAGCAGTCCATATTTCTGGTAATAGCTGGGAATGTCAGGAACGTACTCAGCTGGACCTGAGAAAATGATTCAGTCTCAAATACTTTTGATACACCATCCTTACAGGAAAATTTTCTGTGTATTCTGAGTACTTTATGTCCTAATGATTTTTACTCTGAAGTTATGCTTGGACTACATCAGTTGGAAACTTAATTTCATAATGTTCCATCTGGGATTGTTTTCTGACAGGTTCTCAACTGATTTTTACATAATCGACCAAAAGTCTGGTATGAGAGCCATGGTGAAAGCTGGGTCGGGCTGTAAAGTTGTTCCCCTGATTGTCGAGAGTAAACTGGTCACAACAACAAGACAATGCAGCAATTTCTCTCCTCACTTAAGGAAATGGTTACAGGAAAGACACCTTCCTGCTGAAGCACGGTTACTACGTTTGGAAGAAGGGTAAACTTCAAATATTTTGTACATAAGCTTTATTTCTCTATTGCTTCTGTGCATAATTTGCCAGAGGTTATGACCTGGCTATTTTATATGAATTCACAGATATGTGCAAGAAGGCGGCCTTGTGACTGTGGTTGGTATGCTGCATAGACATAATGATCTTCTGATGATTGTTCACCCACAGGAGCTCCTCTCCACAGGATGTCTATGGCATAAGTTTTCTCTTCCGGTGGATATAGATGAACTGATCATAGGAGTCCCTGAAACTGCTGTCCCTAACATAAACCCTGTCTATAGGCAGCAGCTAGAACAATAATGTCTAACCCTTAACAGAAAATTCAGATATATACTGGCAATAGATGCCCTGGTTGATAAATTTTTACCCTTTCTGTTGAGCCCCAAATGACGTTTTCTCGCAGAAATCGTAGTTAGCTTCCCTACTGCTGCAGCCTTACTCACACATATGCTTTGATCAGCTGCTGCTTAAGCTTGATTCATACAAACCAAAATATTTAAACTTAGGATTGGTTGGGGCCTCTCCCCGAAAGGGGAATGGGCCCCCCAAAAAATGGCGTATGCCGCTATCAGCGGCGAGCACACGGTATTCTTTAGTAAAAGGCGAAAGAATAGTTCGCTCTGTGCTCACCGCGCGGCTGCGTGATTTGAAGCGATAGCTTGTTGGGCTTCTTATAGATGGGTTTCTGATTCTTCACTCTTGAAGTGCTCGATGTGGGACTCCTTCATTCGCTACAACAAAAACTATCTCTTGGTAGTGTTTTGAACCCTTCGCCCACTTGGCCTGGCTCCATCGATTGTTCCCCCTTCATTGCACAACAAAATCTACCTTGAAGTTATCATCAGTTCGTGTAAATTCTGGTTTGCTTGGTTTGGATTAGGACTTCTGAATCAACCGCGGAAAATGGGTTCCAAAAGCTGTACGTAGTCGCAATTTGCACCCCCTGGTTGATCTGCCCCGCTCGTCTGGTTGGCTTTTAGCAACACTTTTATTTTTTCCACCAGAGCTAGTTAATTAATAAGACTGCTTAGTTTCTTCTAACCCATCCCCAAGATATGCAAATGCGGGCATCATTTAATAAGACTAGTCGGGTTACACGAGCTGCTCAAGGTAAGACTGACCCATCTGGGTTTTCAAGAATATACGATTTAGTTACATAACGCAAAACGACACTTGTTCTTGCCCTGTCTAAGAAACTAAAATCCTCCATATGATGTCTGTTCGATGATCTTTCACCAATTTGGGATCTAATTTGGATCATATACAGGTCCAAATGTAAATTAATCACAAAAAAGTTCCTCTAAAAACTACATTAAACTTCAAAGACCTTTGGAAGAAATGTATATATTATATGTATATATATACGAATTTGGATCATATATATGCTTCAGTATTGCTCCAATCAATCACCTTCCTTATCACGCCCCCGCTTAAGCACGACCGGCCAGGTACCGTGTGCACCCACATCGTGCCACAAGGCACCCCAAGGCCTATACTCATCCTCACAGAAGCTCGTTGCCTCGCGGGTTAATAACCAAGAACATGCGCAGCGTAAACGGAAGCAAACCAAGAAATGCAAAGGCAACGTAGACACTAAAAGATGTAAAACAATCCATATCACTAATGTTATAGGATTCTGCTACAAGGGGCACTAACTCATGCTACATAGGGACTTAACCTCTTTACATGAATTAATACAATAGAACAAACGACTCGGCTAAACCCATCGACCTACAGCCCGCACTCTCTTACTCGCACCTGAAAGACAAGGGGAGGAAAAAGGGGGGTGAGTATAAAACTCAGCAAGTAAATAGGACATGCAAGAAAGTAACTACAACTGCACACAAAGCTCGGCATGAGCAACACATAGTCATGCAGCATCTAACACAGTGCAAGGCACACAACAAATACATATATCGGGCACTCACGCCCCAAAGCAATCTTTGTATCCCAGACACGCTCTGGTCTCATTCCCCCCGACCAGCTAGGGTATGATGTGCCCCAAGGCAGCCTACGTAGTTTGCTAGCTTATACAGGTGTTACTCCTTAGCCCACAACCGCACGTACGAGGCATTACCGAATATCATATAGCCCACAGCCCCACGTACGAGGCAATACCGAATACCGAATAGCCCACAGCCCCACTTACGAGGCATACCGAATATCTAGCTACCACAACTCACATAGCTCCCGACGGACATCGTGTCACACCTGTAATAGCCAAGCGGAACTAACTCCGCAAGGTCAGTGCCATCGCTCTCACTGACTAGAGCCCTGTACAAGGCACCCACTGCCAATATCTTGTGGTGCACAAGTTTACTACAAGTGCCCACCATCTCAAGGTACGTGCAAGCCTCACAAGCACCTCAACCAACTGGCCAGTGGTACCACAATCAAAGGCAATCACATGCCATACACAAGCACTTTAAGTGCAATGCCAAACATCGGCACAACAAATGCAATGCAATGATGCCAACAAGGGCAGCAAGTATGCCCAAGCGCACAACTCAATCATGATGCACCAACAAGTCACCAATATATCACAATTACGCATAAATAACCAACAAGGAAATAAGTAGCCATGATCAGCCAACAATAACCAGCAAGGTGATCCCACACAAATACACACACAACAAGCACACACAAATGGCCTTCCGCCCAACTAAGGGTGCACTAGCAATCACTACCCGCATAACCAATTTACTTACCATCACCTAGGCATTCCTAGGTCAATTCTTTCCTTTTATGACCATTATGTGTATTGAGCCTTAGTCCCTGTAAACACCTACAAATACACATAACAATCAGATCACAACAACTAAAACATGTCAAACACAACCCAACTACACAACACTTATCTTTTTCCAATTCGGGCAGAAACTGCCCTGCACAAGCATCCCCTTCAACCCAGAATACATAGCATCTATAAGTAGAACCAGCTTTGGGTTTCGACATAAGAGTTGTAGCCCTTCCTCTTATCTTTCCATAGCCACCAATAACACCCAATTCCATGGTGTGTAGCTCGAGATATGCCATCAACACCAAGACTGGGTCAAGCAGGAGCACTGCTGCTGGACAGCTGCAGAACAATCCAATTTTAAAGAGCATAACTCACTCAGTTCTGCTCCAAATCCCACAAAATTGATTTAATATAAAATCTATAGATGTTATCTATTCATATGCTTTTGTTTCACTCAATTACGACTAGGAGTTTGGCCAGAATCACCATTTTAGTGGCTAGGGGTCAGTCTGCCTGAGAGCAGAATCCCTTAGCTCACTTCCCTTCTCTTTCTCTCTTTCTCTCTTTCTTTCTCCTCTTAAGCTGAGCATGAATTTGGTTCTGGAGATATGGGTGAGAGGTGCCTACTTCACCTCCTTAATGCATGGGCAAGTAGGTGAGTGAGCACCCACTTGCCACCTCTTGCCCCAAGCTTGCCACTTGCACAAGCACGTGCCTTCTCGTGCTTGTTTTCCGTCCAATTGGCTCGTGGCACCTAGCTGCTAGCTTGCACACTCAAAGCCGCCAGTAGCCTATTCCTGTGCTACTTGGCTCACTCTGATTGGTCGATTTGGCCAATCATGAATTTTACACACCATCGGGTCCGATTGTGCACCAACGGGCACCCCGGTGCCCCCGTTGTGCACCATTCCATGCCAACTCGAGCCAACGGGTATCGCCTTTGAGCAATTGTGCCTCCAATGCACTAATTGCACCTAAGAAACACATTGGCAACACTAAACAACATATGTCGACCAATTAAATTGATGGGGCTCTTGGTACCTCAAAGTTGTCCAACCCGTGCCGTAGAACTTTTCCGCACATAGTCGTGCACACTAGGCCAAGCCCGTGAGCACTATAAGCCACATTCTACGCCAAGAACCATCTCCCATCATATAGGCATCACATTATGCTCCAGGGTATGCACGGGGTGTCACTTTCCCTTTAGAAGAAAGAACTTTTTTGTTTCCTTACAGCTTTTAAAAAGAATTTTTAGATTATGTAATTTTTAGTTTATGTAATTTTGAAAAAAAAAATTAGATTATGTAATTTTTAAGTGGATTAAAGAAAATTTAACAAATTCAAGATGATTGGAATTATAACCAAAAAAAGCCCTAAATTTATTCATTTGGGGTGGAAGTAGAAGAAGAAGAAGAGCAAGAAAGAAGTGGAAGAAGAAGAAGAAGAAAACGAGGAAGAAAGAGGAAAGAGATTTTGCAGTTCTCTATAGGTATTACTTGATAGTCGATCCTAATAGTTTTTCTTTGTAGTCTGATTCTACAGAATTTCAATGATTGTTATTAATAAGCAACATCTTTGCATTGCCTTAAATCAGAGAGAGAGGGAAGAAAGAAGAAGAAAGAGGAGAATTAGAAAGCTGATGATTCAAGTAGCCCATTACGGTTAGCGATTTATCTTTGCTCTCTATTACTTCTTGCTTTTTTTTTTCTTTATCCTCTCCTTGTTTGTGTTACTCTTACCTTTGCTTTTTTTTTTTTTGGGCCTATTAGAGCATTTCTTTGTTTTCTTGAACTTGTCATGCTCATTGAGGTTTGATTATTGATTTATGTGTTAATTTGCTCCATTTGTTGTGTTGTATGGTCTTACTTGGTCTCTAGAACTCGTTTTCCTTGTTAACTCATTTTTTCATTCTTCAATTCAGTGAGATATGCGAAACTCTTAAAATCCAAAATGAAGAAATCACTCTTTGTTCAACTTTAAAGTTTCACTATTTTTGTGAGTAATGGTTTCACTATTTTTAAATTTTTGTGAATGCAACTCAAAAGATAGGCTACTTCGGTCGTCAGAATTACATAATATATATATATATTAAAGCATTTCCGGAGTGGTTTCACTAACAATTGTGTTGAAAGTGAGAAATATTACAACATTTCACTGCTTGGTATATAAACTTTAGAATTTTTTTGTCCATCCATGGAACTATGAGGTCTGATATTAACAATTTTTACGCAAATTTTATTGCCAAAATTCCAAATAAAACTATTATGTTTGGTATCACTCAGAATCGGAATAAAGAAGGAATATAAGTCATTTTGTTGTTTGGTTGGCAATAATATGAAGACATAACTATCATAGTGAGTTTTTTATGGTAAAACAACATGAATTAAGATTCTCAATCCTTTTCCCATTCTCATTCCTTATGTAACCATTGGCAAATCAAAACTTTTCGTCAATGAGGTGAAAATAAATTATTTGACGTGAATAAAACATACTGATGGTCTAAATATGAAACAATAGGGAATGAAAAATATCTCCACTAATTAATATTACAATGTAACAGTCCGGGTAATTTTTACGTTTTTACCGTACCGAAAAATTTACTTTTCAAGTTACTTACCATTAAGATTAATCTTGAATAATTAATTAACGGTAATCTACGCTTCGAATTCCGAAACCGAGCCCTGTCCCACGCTCGGGATTTTTCTGCGGAATTTCCGGACCAAAGTTGGAACTTTTCGGGTCCAGGAATGTCGAGAAAAGTCAGGTTTAACCTCGAATTATCGGGCCAGAAATTAAGTCAAGGGGGTATTATTAATATTTTCTGGGCCGGACGGGACATGACTGCATAAAGCAGCCGCCTTCTCCTGTGTGCTCGTGAGCTTTTGTCTTTACTGTGAAGCCCGTGCTTCACCAGTTGATGCCCGTGAGTTGTTTTTATTTTCTTTCTTTCCTGCACCCAACCCCCATCTTCACCCTGCCACCAACCTTCCCTCTGCACCCTGCAAAAACACGCTGCCAGCAACCAAACTTCCACCTGCAACCGTCTGCCTAGAAACCCATATCATTTCTTCCCTTTCAATCCAAACTAGAGAAAGACAAAAAAGAGATATAAAAAAAGAGAAAGATAGTATATATTTCTGGAATAGATTAAAAAATTCTGGAAAAGGAATTAATTGGAAAAAAATAGTAAAAAGAGATATAATTTAGGTAAGTAATATTTAGGAAAGTAAAATAGATATAATTTGGGAATAATTAGTGTTCTAGGAAAATATAGAGGTGACAAACAATAGTAGAGAAATTAAATTGAGGAAATAATTATGGGAAATAATAGTAACAATAATAGTAATTAATAATTTTGGGAAGTACATACTTGTAGGAATAAATTGGAAAGGGTATTATCAAGTAGGTATTGAACCGGAATAATATTTGGAAGTAAGTGTAGGTATAAGAATAGTATTATTTAGACACCGGGAAGTAAATGGTGAATTATGACGACGATAGAAATAACCCGGGAAGTAACCGGGACGAGTCCGTATTTAATTTCCATAACACAGTAGTAGCATTGCATATCACTTATGTGTGCATATTATTTGTTGGTATAGGAGACGATAACGAGCTGATACCTGAGGAGCCGGACTTGGAGTTAGTTGGACAGTTCCAAACTTGATATCGGCTAAGGTGAGGATAGATAAACCTTGATATGTGCCCGTAATGCTGTGTGTGTTTCTTTGTTTGCGTATTTTGCTAGATTGTTCTGCTGGATTAATTTTTGTCTGTTACCTGATTGCTATGGAAATATTGATGCCGTTGTTGGTTTGTGATAGATTTGTGTATGACATGTTGGAAATAATGCTGAGCTGTTAATTTTGAATAATTTGCGTCATGAGTTTGAGATAAGAGATTGAGTCTGTGAAATTAATCTGAGATATTAGAAATTGGGAAATTGATGAAAGAGTATTGGATTGAACTGGAATTTGAGATGATGATATATTGTCACTTGGAAAGTAGTGGTACGACTAGATGGTTAGAGACTAGTTCTGTGGTGTCATGGCCAGAGGGTTAGTTGGTTGGGGTGTTGACCCCGGATTTGTGATATTGGGATGTTGATCCCGGATTTGTGATATTGGGATGTTGATCCCGGATTTGAGATATTGGGATGTTGATCCCGGATTTGTGATATGGAGATGTTGATCCCGGATTGTGGTGGGACCTGGCATCCAGAATTAGTTAATAACCAGGTACGACCCTGGCTTGTCCAGTGACGGGGCCCGGAAGATAAAATTGGTAATAAAAATAATTAAGCATTCATTGGTCTTGGTATAGTTGTTGTGGTAATTTTCTTGTGTTGTGATTGTTAGAGCTTATTGTTATGATTGTTGTGTTTACTTCGAAAGTATTATGGTTGAATATATCTCTGTTTATCTTTCGTCGGTGAGCACTTCGGACTCACCCCTCGCCTGCGGGGTTTCATCCCGTAGGTTTGGTTGGTCGTAGTTCAGGTACGATGTTCGTTGGCTGCTGCTTACTTCTCCACCCGACCCGGATCCATACACCGCTGCATCTGCATTATAGTCTTCCGCTGCTTGTCTTTCTATTGTGATATTGTTGTTGCTGCTGTTTTGTATTTGATGTTGGTTAGATTGGAGTGTATGATTTGAATAACGGTTCCCGAGATCGGGGACGAGTATTGTATTTGAGGATCGCTTGTATTGTAATTTTACATTGTATGTACTGTCTGCTAC